>PVKE010001876.1:0-91107 GCA_004027555.1 Craseonycteris thonglongyai
AGAGAGAGAGAGAGAGAAAGAAAAGGGAGGGCCCAGAGCAGTCTTTGTAGTTGTACATCATTACCTGTGACGTAGTTTCATTCCACACAGGTGGATGTGGGGACTTGCGGGGTGGGAACTGAACCAGGGGCCTCCTGCAGGGGAGCCAAGAACCTTTGCTACCAAGCCATCCCCGAGGTTACCAGTTGTGCAGCATTCCCAGCATCCCCTGCTTTTTTTTTTTTTTTTTTTTTTTTTTTTTTTTTTTTTTTTTTTTTTTTTTTTTTTTTTTTTTTACTAATTCCTGAATGGTCTTGCTTCTTCCTCTTTGAGTGAGAAGCCTCTTATGGCCTTCTCTTGTTAAACCTTGATACTGCCCTTGAGCCCTGAGTTTATCTCTCTTTCTGACTCACTTTTCATTTAAAGATTTTATTTTAGATTTCTGGATCCTTCCTCTGTAACATCTACCATATGCCCTGGAGTGGAGTTATCCTTTGCTCCTCTTACATCCTACACTCAGTCCATCAGCAAATTCTGTTGACCATATCTTTACATATATGTCCAGTATCTGGTCACTTCTCACCACCTCCACTGCTCCCACCCTGGCCCAAGCCCCTATCATCTCCTACCTGGTTCTTGGAGCAGCCTCTTAGCAGATCTGCTCGCTTCTTCTCTCAGCTTTCTACACTCAGAGTGATCCTTTTAAAATGTAAATCAGATCATTTCACTCTTCTGTTTATTAACTCTAATGGTTTCCCATCTTACAGGAAAAAAGTTAATATACTTCCTTCTCTCACAATTTCAAATAAACACAGAGGCGTGTAGATACCTACCACACTCTTCCTCTGCTGTAGGGTGATGGCCATCTAATTTACTGTCCAAATTAGGACTCTTTTAAGACAGAAAGGGAACTCTGTTAACAAACAATAAGCATAAACTGGGACTGGACCCAGGCAAACTGGAAATCTGGTCACTTGACCCAGATAAATAGATCATTCTCTCACTTTCGTTGAGATCTTTTAAAACTATCACCCTCCTGGGGAAGCTGGGATGGCTCAGTGGGTTAAGCGCTCACTTTGCAGCGTTGGGGACCGAGGATTGAATCCTAGCCCCGGTCCTTGCGGACCCATATGCTGAACTGGGGAGTTCCCCCAGTTCAGTTCTCTCTCTGTCTCTGTATCACTCACTCTCTCTCTCTGTCAAAAACAATAAAAAATAAATAAATAAATAAAAATTAAAATATATATATTACCCTCTCACTGAGGCCTTCTTTGACCTCTGTTCAAAGTTGCAACACATTTCTACCCCTATACTGTAATGCCTGTGCTGATTCATTTTTCTCCATGGTGCTATCACCATCTTGATCTCCTCACTCTAGAATGTAAACTTCAAGAGGGCAGGGGATCTATACCTCTTTTATTCAGTATACTGTAGACTCTCAGTTAACTGGCACCCATGGGGATTGGTAAAAGCCAGTAAATGTAAGTAAACTGTCCGTTAACCGGAACTCAAACAACCATCATTCTCAAGCAACTGGTAACAATCTCAAACAACTTTTGCCAGTTGTTTGAGAGTGCTGGTTGCTTGAGTTCCGGTTAACAGAGAGTCTTCTGTGCTGTATCCCTAGCATCTAAATTATCCTGGACTCTCTCATTTAAACTTTTCAGGAACTCTATGATGTAGATGTTAGTCTCGCACCAATCTTTTCTATCCACCCCTCCAAATCTAGGTGATCAGTATTTATCTGATGAATGGATAGATTGGTGGGGGCAGGAATTCTATTTCTTTCAGTCTTTCTCATTAGAGTCCCCCTCCTAAAGCATTTTTCTTGTTTCTTTATATTTATCTTGGTAACCCTTTGGTAATTGAAACCTTACAAGAGTTTTCCAATGTGCTCTTACCCTAAGAGGACTGATGATGAATTCCCTAAACTGCGACGTGGGCTCCCTAGGAAGGAAGTTTGTATGCAGTGCCAGCAGAGCCTATCAGATTGCAACAGGTAGAAGAGGAGATTTCACCCTTAGGAAGTCATGTGCTGGCTGCCTGTGGTTGTGACATTGTGATGGTCAGTGTCAGGGCCTTAGCTCTGCCTACTTCTGGGGCTGATGTCCTGCTCCAGGCTGATGCTGGGGAACTCCGGTTTCTTATTTCATCTTTTTCATCTAATAAATCTGTATCCTCAGCCTTTGGGCACATTTTAAGTAGGGTAAGCAGTGTATCAGGGTTCAGTCTTTTCTTACTCAGGATCCTGAAGGTTTATTTTCTGAAACAGCCCCAGAGGAAAGGTGGGAGGAGATGGGGGTGCGGGTGGGATGGGATCAGACCTCTTATTTCTAAATTAAAATGGCAATTGGGGTCTCTTCAACTGCGCCTGTTGGGATCAGAGAGTAGAGGGGAAGTCTTAGAATTTCTGGGCAACTGGAAGTGAATTTTCGACCTGATAAAGATGGACTATTGCTAAGAGAGTAAGTAATGTAGGTTGTATGAACCAAGGTGGGCTGCAGCAGGGACAAGAAGGGAAATAAAAGGCCCTGGAGGATTTCTGTAACTTCGGCTTTCCTAAAGCTTTTGATGTGGTTGTATAGCAGGGGCCAAAGTCCTTGTGGATTGGAGATGGGACAATAAAATAACTCTTGGAGATAGGAGAATATTAATAATACAGTCCTCATGGCGATTGAAAAGCCACAGTACTAGCAGTAAGCAGTGAAGAAGTACTAAAAGAATTTATGTCTGTGTAGCAGAAAACCTACAAAGGGAAACCTAGAGGAAGCTTCTGATTCCTCTTTGTTGTATCAGTATTAGTTTGGAGCCAAGGAAGCCTTGGCAACCAGTTGTATAGTAGAAAAAAGCCACTTTGTGAAACAAAAGGAAATTCCCATGGGCATATCCTTAATTCAGAAAACGGAGTCTTTTGCAATTTGGTGCATATGAATTTAGCCTTCTAGTCTTATTTCCCATGAGACACGTCCAAGATGTCCTGTCTTTTCACACCTTTGTGCCTCAAATACTTCCACTGCATTCCAAGTCTAACCTTGCAAGGCTTAACTTGATGTCCCTACCTCTGAAGCTTTTTGCTGGACTCTCCGTCAGTATTTGTGCCTTTCTTCTTTGCTGGGTTCCTTCCTTTTCACCCTTCATTTATAACTGTTACAGGATAATGTTTGAAACACACATGTATATAATCTGCCTTCTCCCACATGTGCATAGAATCTTTGAGGCAGGGACTCTGACTTATTTCCCTTTGTACTAACTCAGTCTGGTTCTGAGAGGGAGGGACTGGAGCATCCATTTCCCCTTCCCAGTCCTGCAGTGCCTGGCACATGGTAGGAATCTCAACTTTGCTGAGTACAATTGATTCTGGGTTAATCAGATGAACACATTATACAGCAGAACACATTAGGCGGCATTCTTCTCCTCCCCACTCTGGGCAGTGACCTGCTTTGTGGCTGGTACACCTTGCTCCTGGCTCAGTCGTACTTATAGCAGGGGGCACTGCTGTTTGCTTTTCTTAGTGCAGACTTCAGCATTGTTACTTTGATCTCTATGGCCTGCCCCAGCTCGCCCCTGCCATTGTCTTGTGCAGGGAGCTAAAGTTTCTCTTTTCCAGGTTCTGGCCTCTTCACCCCTCTCCCCTTGCATGTTCTGTAGGCGATGCCCAAGGAATCAGTGACAACAGGGCATGGCTAGGATAGGATTCAGGGCATGGCCTGTCAGCTCCTGAGGGTTCCAGGTTGCGCCAGCTGCCTCTTTTTTCTCTGTTCACTTTTTTCTTGTCATCTGAGGGAGCTTGTTCCTGGGCTGGATGGGAATATAGGCAGATGATCTGTAATGTGAGGGATTGAGGGGCAGGCTGTATTGACCTTTTGACAAAAATGCTGTGCAGAGAAGGAAATAGGGTAGTCATGATATTTGTGGGCCCTGAAGCCAGACAGTCTGGATTCTAATCCCGCTCTAGCACTTACTAGCTGTGGCTTCCTTAGGAAAATGGGGTCATGCTATTGCCTACCGTGTCCATTCATTCACAAATAGTTATTACACCCCTACTATGGGCCATGTTGTTCTAGGTGCTAGGGAAATAGCAGTGAATAAGACAAAAATAGGTTAATATATTAAATATCAAATACTTACTGTCTAGCACACAGTAAATATGTAGCAACTGTGCCAATATTCTTTTCCTAGTACTTTCCTGAGAATAATAGGTAGGGTAACCTTTGGCAGCAACTGCAGGGCCAGATCTCTGAGAAGGGGAGAGCTAATATATGGGTTTTAGATTTGGACTCAAGTCCAGGATGGCACTGGCTTTAGTGACCCCTCATTTCTATCACTTCATTTTGCGACTAACTACATGAGCTGGCGAAATATCATCCTGGAAAGTTTATGAGTCTACATATTTCCATAGAAAGGACAAAGGAGATGACCCTGGACTGCCTAGATTCTGCCTAGCCCATTTTACAAACAGTACAGTGCCTAACAAGCTGTGTATGGGTGGCGCTGAGAGGCCACATCTCTTAAGTAATATGAAGGGGGATCCTAAACACACGAGATATAATGAAGGAGAACAGCTGTTGACCTCTCTGGCTGTGGAGTAGAGGGCCTTCCGCAGGAGGAGGTGGCTTGGGGATTAGAGAGCTGAACCTGTAAGGAGAGTGAGGTGAAGTGGAATTGTGTGGCCTGGCCTGAGAGTCTGCCTTCCCTGTTCAGTTCATTCCTGAGGGATGCAGCTGAAGAGAGCTGTTTTACTCCTAGTGTGATTGCTAGCTAGAAGGAAAATGTGGACTCGGGGCTTCTGATTCATTACCTGTGGTTTCCAGTGAAAGTCCAAGACTGGTATAATCTTTATGGGAGTTGGGTTGGAGTACATGTGTATGTTACATTTCCTGGGAATAAACAAGTTGTTCAGCTTCCACCATACTCAGGGAAAGATATAATCTTGACTATGGTTCAGCAACGGCTTCACTTTCTCCCACTTTCTCTCTTCCATCCTTCTCTCACAGTGGTTTTTCCGAAATGAATGCCCTTATAGCCCAGAGAAAGTGCCCTTGATAAGAGATATGGGCCAATCCAGGTTTCTTGGGTTGGTTCCCATATGCTGCTGGCATGGCTTCCTAGGAGAACTGCTAACTTGGCTGGGAACCATAAGGAGTTGCATGCATAGGGACAGATGAAGTAGATCTGGGCACTTTCCAGGATTCTGAAATGCAGCCAGGTTTGGGACCACTGGATACTGCACTCTTTCATCTCATTTTTATTGTACTTTCTTCAGTCTTCAACATTATTTCAACTCAGTTCATCCAAATATATGAAAGTCGAATTAGTCAAAGCATTTTGCTGTGAATATAAATCCACAGTTCATTCTATATTGAAGAAAACATATAAATATAATGTGATTATAACAGTATTTCTCAACTCTTTTTTTTTTTCCATTATCACCTCCCTAAGGAACCTTTTAAGACATTTTTTCCAAATTACTCCACCTCAGGAAACTTTAATATCAAAAATATCCCACAATTCTGTTTATGTATACATGTGCTTTATACTTAAATGAGTAGGATTTTTTCACCCTTCAAGAACCATTATCACCCCCCTTGTGAGTTTATGAATTACAACAAGCTTGTCCAACCTGCAGCCTGCGGGCCACATGCAGCCCAGGCAGCTTGGAATGTGGCCCAACACAAATTGGTAAACTTTCTTAGAACATTATGACTTCTTTATTTTGCGATCTTTTGGTTGTTGTTGGTTTTTTTTAGCTCATCAGCTACTATTACTGTTAATGTATTTTATGTGTGGCCCAAGACAGTTCTTCTTTCAATGTGGCCCAGGGAAGCCCAATGTTAGACACCCCTGGATTACAATAAAGCACAATGGGGTTGCAGTAGGGAATATAAAATGTCAGGTAAGCCTCCAAACTTTGTAAACTTTATTTCTCTAATCTCCTCTGACTGAACGTCACAACTCCATAATTTCTTCTTGTCCCTCTCTTTCCCCTGTCCTAGGTTTCATTATTCATCATTTTTCTTTCTTATATGGAAGCTTAGGAGGGAGTTTAATTAAAATAGCAATTTGTACAGAATTTAGGAGAGGTGATTTCCTAAAACAGCCCTCTAAGAGGTCATCCCTTTGGAAGAAATAGCCTAGAAACCTATGGGGGTATTCATGGAACAACATTAATAGACCTGCATATAGGAAAAAATAAAAATAAAAATAAATATATATATACACATATACACATACATACATACTTTGGAATTGCCTTTCAGAGATTTCCCAAGCTGTCTTCATATAAATTATTTTGGGGTTGATGCCACTTTTGCCTGTAGAATACCAACCCCTGTTTCTCTGGCAACACAGTATAACCAATGGCAGCATCTCCTCTCCCCTATAGAAACTACCAGAGGCATGCAGTATTGGTGATGGAAGACCCTTTGTCACGAATCTACAGAATCTATATATGGCAGTCACCAGACAAGAGGTCCAAGTGAGGCAGAACCATCAAGGCACTGGTGAGCAGCTCCGAGAGTACTTGGTCTCATGGGGTTGGTTAGGGTCTAGATTTGTGTTGTCTAGGTTTGTGGTAGCTCTAGCCATTTGTGACTGTTTAACTTTAAATTAATTAAAATTAAATAAAATGAAAATTTTGTTTCCTTACTTGCTCTAGCCACAGTTCAAGTGCTCAACAGCCACCCATGACCAGTGGCTGCCAAGTTGGATAGTGCAGATACAGAACCTGACCATCACGACAGAAAGTTCTATTACACTGGTCTAGGCTCTTAGGAGAATTAGTGAAAGAACCAGGAGAAAGAGGAATCCTCCTGAGACATGTTGGGAAATGTGTAGACCAGTGGCTATTTTGAATCAAGGAATCTCTGTCCTACCTGGTGAAAGTGAGCCTGGGGAATCTTCATAGTAGAATCAGGGCTTTTCAAAATTCAGCTGAAAGTTAGATTTGTGGCTACTTCTGTCCTTTCATATATTAGTACCAACCCCCTGGTGTTTATCAGAATACTTGGTAAATGCTAATGGCTTCCTGGTAAGAAGAAGGCATTTGTCACTCTCTGCCCTTGATCTTCTGATTTCAGGAGATCCTCAGACCCCAAGTAGCACCTCCTCACAAGGAACTGATAGCCAACTTCTGAACCAGCCGGAAGAGCCAGTTTCCTTAACACCGTCCCTCCCAGTGCCTGAGCAGGAGCCCACAGTAAGTCATGAGCAGCTTCCTGGATGGCGTTCTGACAGTTGGAGGAGTCCACACCATGGCCCCCAAGCCAGTGGGTCCTGGAATTGCCACCTAATTAATGCTGCTGTAACAGTATTGGGGGATATTTGTCGTCAGGCTTCCAACATGTGGCTGTCTAGAAGGAGAGTCATGGTTTTTTACATCTTCCCTTGCTGTCTGCTCTCTGCAATTCTTGTACCAAATAATAGATTTTTACTTCTTTCTACCTTATCTCACATCCAGTGACAGTCTATGAGGTTTTTCCTTGGGCAAGAAGGGGCAGAAGGGATGCACATGTCTCCTGTGTAGACCCTTATGTCATATTCACTGCCTGACATAGACTTCAAAACACCATGTCAGCCACTTCAAGGTCTCATCCTACCCAGAGCCATGGGAGGAAGGAAGTTCCTCTGCTAACCTCAGTGGAACTTTTCAAAACCCCGATTAATTTTGAGTTTCTTTTTTTCTGTAGGGTCCTTCAGACTCTGTGCAGAGACCTCAGCTGTCAAAGGTCAAGAGGAAGAAATTAAAGGGGCTCTTCAGTTAATTTGTCACTGTCTCACCTGCTGAGGATGGACTTGGAGAATAGTTTCTTAGTGCCACCTTGAAAGGAGCTGCAGGGGCAGCTGTATCTCTGATACAGTTGTACAGTCAGAGGCAAGATCACTGATGTTCACTTTGGCAGGCCACCTGAATGGGTACTATTAGTGACTCCTGGCTTCAGCCCATTGGGCATTGGCCTTCCCTATCAGAGCAGAAGCCAGTCCCCAGGGATCCCAGAGCCTCCTCTTTTTTGGTGGTGGTTCTCTAGACCCTGGATGCTACAGTGGACTTGGGTGTATAGGGCAAGTCAGCAAAAAGGCACAACATATATACTTAGGGAGCCTTGCCTACCTTTCTTAAGTCTTCCTGGCCAGTCCCAGGTGCTCCTCAGAGACCCACTTCTCTGTTTACGTGGAATAAAATCCCCTCGTACTCCCCTGCTTTTGAGAGTTCTTATTCTGTGGAATACATAACCCACTTCACTTTACTGTATCCCGCCCCACTTGTCTCTGGATGAAATCTGGGCCCTTAGTCCAACCCTTCAGTTTCTTCTTTTGCTTCTCTGCTGTGCCCTGTACTAAGCCTCCATGTAGGTAGGAACTTTGATCTTGAGAACTATCTCCATTGTGGGCACAAGGCAGCACAGATGGCTGCCACTCTCCTTTGCCCAACTGGATGTGGGTTTCTGGTCTGTTTCCAAGGCAGAGACAACAGGTTAAATCACAATATGGATTGAAATTACAAAGCGCTCCAAGCACCCGTGCCAAGATAGTTAGTTTTCCACTGGAGTCGGAGAAAAAGGAATTTTACCTTCCCATCCTTCAGTCCACTTCAAATAACATAGTAACTGGAAGAACTAGGAAAGATAGGGTGACAGGGAATAGGAAGTGGCCACAGGAGTTCTCTGGAACAACAGAATTGGCCTATAGAATGAGTAGTGCTTAGCAAGAAAAAGTATAGAGGCTGTATGAGATAGGCAGAGCCGTAGACATTTAGAAAGTCGACTCTTTGGACAAATCTAGCAATATTTAGCACACCAGGATTGGCAAAGTTTCTTGGCCTTGTCTGCTAGGTTTTCCTATAGAGGTAAGACCATTTGAAACTTTACCTTGGAGGGACAGGAAGGAAAGTCGAGCTCCCATGTAAACTGGGAGCTGTTTGGTAGCGGAAGGGGTCAGGGGCAGAGCACACAGAAGCCTTTTCTGCTTTATTTATGTAGGATGCTCAGGCCTCCTCGCTTTCATGTCCTCTCTGGCTGGGAATAATGTTTTTGTCCTCATGTTGAATCATGAGAGTGGATAATCCAAGCAACAATGGAATAATAGTGATTATAACAACATAATAACAACATTTATTGAGCAGTTAATATATACCAGGTAGTCTAATAAGTGTCTGACTGATTCCTCACAGCATCCCATGAGGAAGATACTGTTAACCCACAAGGAAATGGAGTCTTAAAGTGATTAAATGACTTATCAAAACTTACACTGCTAATAAGTAACTGCCAGAATTTGAACCCAGACAGCCTGAGTTGTTAACTACGTCACTCTATACATTACTGAAAACATTTTTCCAGGAAGGATGTCAGGACCTTCTGTCTTCCACTGTTAAACATCCTCCTCTCATGACCGTGCTTCCTTTAAAAGATAGGATGTTCTGTTCCCCATGGGCCCTTCAGGGCAGGAAGCCATCCCTGAGGACTCCAGGACTTGCCGCATGCTTTTACCTGATGGCAGGGTCTGGGGGGCCCTACGGGCGTTCATTCCAGCTGCTGCTGGTAACTTTCTTTACCTCAGACCAGTGTCGCATGGTTTGTGACTGTCCCTGAAGTGAATGGGCACCAAGTAAAAGCAACAAATAGATGGCTCATGTTGTCCTTTTTTTTCTTTTTGGCATAAGTTAGATAGCTAGGTTTCAGAATCTGTAATAAATCACCACGTGGAAAATGGGAAGTTGTTCCTAGCAAGCTGGCAAAAAATGTGGGTTCTTCACCTGGATAATCCCTTTGCCCTAAGAGCACAGTGTCCAGAGCCGGCCTTTTTTAATCACAGGGGGTTCAGAGGGTTGCAACTCCCCCAAAATTGTAAGTAAAATCCTAAGAGCATAACTTTTTTCATGTTCTCAATAGAAGGTGTATTATTTTAAAAGGTTAAATAATAATAAGCCTAATGACCTCCCTGCCAACTGCCCGTTCTATCCCCAAAGGTTGCTGTCTCCATGGGGATATTGCCCAAACACATCCTTTGATAAACATTGCTTCCAGAGGCTTTGCCTCAGGCATTCTTGCCCTGAAGCTCTCACCCCCCAAAGCTAGTAGGGTGGTTGAGAATCATTTGTCCCAGGGCAACTCCAGGGAAATCCCTGCCTTGTGGAACTGGCCTAGCCAAGCTGTATTCCAGCCCTGCCCCCTGGCTTGGGCCCCTCCCTGAGGCCCCCAGCCTGGCCCAACCCCCACTCCACATGCACATAAAAGGGTCGAATTCTCGTGGCTGCTCCATAAATTTTATTCCGTAAATATTAGTTTTCCCTGTGTTTAATAAAGCAGTGGCCCACCTCCCCGCCTACCCGCCCGCTCCCCGGGGCCGGGGCTGGGGCCAGGGCTGGCTGGTGGGAGAAGGGACTCTTTCAATTGCTTTGGAGTATTTTTAGAAAAAAAAATAATATAAGGTGGTTTACACGAGCAAGCCAGCAAACCAGGAGCAGGACTGAGGACCTCGAGGAAGTTCCTGCAGGAACTTGACCTAAAAAGTAGAGAAATAGCGCCATCTAGGCTGCAAGGCCTACTTGGCCGGCCGGCTAGTTCACCCCTCCCCCACCGTCAGTTCGGACAGGCCAGCTCTTTGCTGGAGGAGAAACCTTCCATCCCTGAGCACTCCGGCTGGGCAGCACCTCCTTCACTCAGGCCTCACGGAGGGCTTTTCCAGCAGCCCTGGAAGGTTCTGGAAAAATCCCACTAGGGTCATTTTCTCCTGTGTGTCCCAGATCAAGGAATGTTTTCAAAGGATAGTGAAGTTATTGAGAAGGGAGGAAGGAGCTTCTGTAGTGTCTGTCTTCACACTGAATCCTGAGGAGCTAGCCCGGGAACTTCTGGGGTGTAATTCCTCAGGGAAAAGAGGAAAATCTGTGCTCCTTTGCTCTGGACTTGAGAGTCTATCCCTGCCAGTCCAAGCTCCTTCCAGAGGTCTAATGGAGGTGCCCTTCAGTGAGCACTTGCAGGAGAGATGCCCCAGCCTCCCGCCTGCTCAGCCCTCCTGCTTCTTCGTTTTATCCTGTGGTTCACTTGAACCGTCTTCTTGCCTTCCTATTCATTTTGACCTCCCATTTTCTGAAGCCCTTACCTCCTCCTTCGCTCTGATCCACAGGGAGATGTGTAGGAACTCTGTGTGTGAGTTTCAGTAACAAGATTGTAGGAAGAGCAGGAATGAAAAAAGCCAGGCCTCTTCTAGTCCTGATGTAGTCTTGTTCTTGACATTGTCTCCAGGGCATTTTCTTCTCTCCAGTTATTTTGTCCCTCATTTTCTCCTATGGACACAACTAGGAAGATTTGCTCCAAAGAGTATAGGGTAAGAAATCCTCTTTGCAACAAACACTTCCTCATGGTGTGGGATGCTCCCGGTATCTCTTCTGCTTATCCCATCACTGTGCTAGTAATGTAATCTGTGTTTATATACACATTTCCTGTTTTCATCCTTACATTAGATTGTACTCCTTGAGAACAGGGTCAGTTTTTCATCTTAACTCAGAAAATAGCACAGTGGTGGCATTATACTACTAAAGTGTGCTGCTTGATCTTAACTGGGTTTTGATATAATCAGGAATTATGCTTTCCCTAAACTCTGCCCTAATGTTTTTCAGTCTTCTAATTTTTCTGAAGAAGAAACTGTTCAAAAGAAGTGAGTGACATACTGCAGTGAAGCCACCACGCTTAGAGCTCCAGGCCTCTGGGTTCTAGTCCCCCTTACTGATGTTAATAAATGTAAGAGCTCCCAAAATTGTCATGGATTGTGCCAGGCACTTAGATACAGAGAAAAACACCAGAAGAGAAGGGAGCCCACACTATGGAGGGAGGGTTTTTTTCTAGCTGCTATGACCTGGAAGCTGCTACTGGGTGTTCTTGTCAAAGGCTCCTTATGACTCTAGTTTTCTCCTGTGTTCGCAGCCTCAGAGGATCCCACGCTGAGAGGGAGGGTATGAGGTGCCTGTGTGTGAGGGAGAGGAGCTGCAAGCCCATCTAGCCCCCATCTTGTGTCCCATACCCTTCGAGGAATACTTTCTTACCTCCTGAGACTTTGCTTCCTGATGGCCCTTTATGCTTCCCCTCAATGCTACTCTCCACCCTGGCACAAGGGAATTAGGTGGGTAGCACCAGAACCTTCTAGCAAAGGCTCCGTTGCTCTTCCAAGCTGTTAGTTCTGCGTGCACTCAGTTTCTCTCTCCTGGAGCCCAACAGGTTTGGCTGTGCTTTCCACACTCCAGGGCTCTCTTGAGTGCTAGCTAGCCTCTTGGCGCCTAACTCTCATCGGTTCCTGAGGATCTGGGCCGGCCTAGGGGAACCCGGAAAAGGCACTGGAAGAACTCCAGGGTGTGGGGAGCACATAGCCATTGACTCACCTGGGAAGATTGTGCCAAGATTACTTGTCCTGCTGGGCCAAGGGCCAGCAGTTAAAGGAGCATGCAGTGCCACACTCGTCTTCCTGCCCTTCACTGTGGGGCCAAAAGCAGTGGCAGGGTTAGAATGGGGGAGTAGGGCTCAGGGGCTGCTGGGAGTCCCTTCTGAAATCTGTGTGTTGTATTTACTTTTTCATATTGGCAGCTAGAAGGGGAAGCCCATCCCAGGCTTGGCATTGTTGTCTAACATGGTTAATCAGATCCTATAATCCTGCTGTGGAAATATTGGGCCTCACTCAAAACAATAGAGACCAAGAATATTGTGGTTAAATTTCAACCAACTGCCTCCCTGGCCTGTTTGCCTAACCCCTACCCCCCTCTCCGGGGCCAGAGTCCTCCTTGCTTTATGGACCCCTGATAGGATCGACAACAGTCAGAAATCGGTGACAGGAGAAGGGAGAATGGAGTAGGGGCAGGGTAATCCTCTTGACTGGAACTCTATCCTACCTTTGCCCTCCCACCCCAGGAGGTGAAGGGTGTGCAGGGGGGCTGTGAAAGGAGCTGGGGCTGGTGGGGACGCCACACAGGGTCTGGTCTATTGTAGGGGTCAAGAGCTGTACTGCTGGGAATCCTGATAGTAAAGAAATCCCTTATGCACAAAGACGGCTGCCGGATGAGAAGGAGAGACTGCCAGCTTCATTTATTAGACTTGCCTGGTGTTTCCAGGGCACAAAACAATGCCAGTTGGTTCTATGTCACATATTGGAGGAACAGGAAGGCGCTGGTTGGGGGAAGGGGAGTTGGCAATAAGGATTTCTGCTTGGTTAGTAACCTGTTATAACAGCAATATACAAATAACACTGATGATGTATGAAGGTGGTACTGACACCCAACTTGAGTGGTTTTCTGGTAGTGGTAATGTCCACTGTTTTCTCTCTTTAGTGAATTAAATGTGGCAACACAGAGGGAATAGATGAGCTGTGCGAAGGCCTGTGAATCAAAAAAAGATACAGCGTCTGGACTGTGCTTACAGGGAAAATCAGCACGGGGATACGCGTCTGTTCAGCCAGAGGCAGAGGACATGTCTCTTGCAGATCCCAGGGCACCTGGCTGGCGCACTGGCCAGCTTCAAGTTTGTACTGGACTGTGATGTAGCCGGGATGCCCTGGGCACATGTGGCAGCCACACTGGAGGTGTCGCCAGTCAGTGAGCTAAAGTACAGGGAGACCCCAGCTCCCTGTGGACTATGGAATGGTCAAAGTGTATGTGCGTTTTTAGGACCTGAGGAATGAAGTAGCAGAACTGTGCCAAACAAAACTGTATTTACTTAATCTGCTCATGTAGGGCGGGGATGAAGGAACAACAAAGAGCACTTGATGTTTCTCACTTGGGGTGCTATGTGATCATTCAGGGACGGGCCTGGTTCCTGTGGGTCAGTCATCAAAGCCATTTTAAAGCACAGACTGCTTGATGGGAGCTGAGCTTCCCACCAGAATGATACCTGGAAAATAGTTCTAAGAGGTGTTTGCTTCTGGATAGAAATCTTTTTTTAATTTTATTCTTTATTTTTGAACTGAACTGGGGGCCTCACCGCATTCGGGAAGCACAGCCCAGTTCAGCATGTGGGTCCGCCTGGGCCGGAGCCAGGATTTGATCCTCGGTCCTCGCGGCTTCAAAGCAAGTGCTTAACCCGCTGAGCCATCCCGGCTTTCCCTGGATAGAAATCTTAAAACTAACTTAATAGCAGTCATCACATGGAATTGAAGCAAGTGTCAAAATGATCTAAAGATGCTGGAAAACATTTCAACAACTAAGCAACTTGGACAACCAGTGGGAAGAATTCAATGGGAAGGAAGATTCCCCCAATGGAAGCTCCAGAGAATGAGCCATGGTTCTGACCATGAGAGGGATGTAAGAAGTTGGTTGGTTAAACCTTATGCTACACATAGGCTTGAACTGCAAATGGGAAAGTCCAACAGGAGAACCCTCGGTCACTACAAAGGAATTCAAAGTAATGGCACAGGGTTGTAGGAAATGTGTTGGGTATAAGATAGAAACAAGAATCATTAAACAAGAAGAATCATTAAATGTGTATTTTCTCAAGTCATATTCCTATGTATTGAATGCTTCCTAAGCATCTCCACCAACAGGGGCATTATGCTATACATACATTATGTACCCGCCATTACATACATGCACCCATTAGTATGGCCACAAAGACATAGCTCCTGCTTTCAAGAAACCTGCAATCCAAAGATGACAGTAAAAGGATAAAATTACCCCCCCCCCAAATTTTCAAGTGTATGAAGTAGAAAGTGAGAGCCATGACTATGTATCTCTTAAAAAGTTTAAAAGAATCATATGTATAAATACTGTTTCATTACCTGCTTGTATGTTTTCTTATGTTGTGTTCATATTTACATGTGAATGTATAAATCTCTTTAAATGGCAAATTATCTTCCCTTTGAGCTTTATAAAAAGTTTGAAAAACACCCTCATATTCAGCAACTTGAAAGTCAAATTTACACCATTTTCTCCCCTTGTTGCATCTTTGATCACATTGGTCTCCTTGCTATTTCTCTAATATGAAAGCATGGTAGGCCCCATGCTCTCTGGGGTCTCTCTGCATAGAATGCTCTTCCCCTCGATGTCCACTTAGTTGAAGACCTCAGTTCTTCAGATCTTTGCTTAAGTCACACCTTGTCAATGAGGCTTCCACTGACCACCCCACTTAGCAGAACGACCTGCCTCCTGACCTCACACCCACTCCCCACTAGCTGGCTGAGCTCCCAATCCTTTTAACCTGTTTTGTGCTCATAGTCCTGCATTCCCTTCTAACACATTATATATCTTACTTATTTTTAATGGTCTGTTTCCCAATTCCTCCCCAGTAGAATAAAGCTCTATATACATTAAGAGCAGGAATCTTTTTTTTTTTTAGTTCTTTTGCATCCCAACCACTTGGAACACTGCCTAGCACTTAGTAGGTGCTCAAAAATAGTTGTTGATTGAATAAATAAAGACAGGTTTATCTCTCACACAACATGCGCATGTGTACACGCATCTGTTCACACCAGCTGTATCTTGAAGTGGTTTTAAAAATGTGTGGATATGAGTGTAGTTTTTTTGTTTGCAGTAACCAGTTATAAGGTGAGTGTGGGGGTTAAATACCATTTTGTTAGCTGTAAGCCTATAACCATAATGGAACAAAATTAACATTGCAGAAACAGAATATGAGTATGTTATTTAAAAGTAAGTGACTGTATACCTTCTTTCATTGGCTACAGATCCTTTGGCTGCAGATCCCCAGCATCCTTAAGGTACTATCTCTACTAAGAGAGACTGGTAAGAGGGTGTGAGTTACAGAATACTGACAGGCAGGTCAGGAGCATCACTTGAATATTAAGAGTGGTGCTCTCCTCCTTTACTGAACATTCACTGGACTGGTATTTTCCAAGATTCTCTTTAAGCAAGTAATTTCTTCCCCAATAGACCCCAGGGTGGAAGTAAAGCTCATTAGTTAAAAAATATGTTATTATCCACATACAGAAATATATTTATATGTATGTCTTTCTTCCTGTCTATAAGAGTGCCCCATGATCTTTAGTTTCTGACTTGGAAGGAAAGCACAGTCTCTTTGTAACTAATTCTGCTGCCTTTTTCTACCCTTTCAAAGTCTTCAAAGCAAGGACTTTATTGCTTGAATCTCTCTGAAGTGCCTTGTAATGAGCTTATTGTTCGGGCAAAGGTAACTTGACATTCCCATTTCTAATCAATAGCTAGCTTTCAAAGCATTGTTAGTTCTGAGTGGCTCTAATTGGATCTCCAAATGCATTCTGGACTGATCTGAAGCTTGAAAGATAGGCATGCTTCCATTTCTGATTATGGGCCAGATTTGGTGGAGTTGCTAACCTCTTCAAAAAATCCACAGTAGAAATCAGAGTGATCCTAATCAGTTGGGGAGGTGGTCAGTCAGAGTTTGAGGTCTTAAAAGTCCAGGATGAAGATAACAAAAGAGTCCCCTGGATTTAGAGAGATAAAGAGTGACTTGAACAAAGGTCAACAACTCAGCATGCTTGTTCTAGGACTCACTCACCAAGAAACTGGATTATTATGGAGTCAAACAGGCCTGGGTTCCAATCACAAGCTTTGAATCTCAGCTCCTCATTCATAAAATAAAGATAATGGGGTCAACTTCATAAGGTTTTGGTGAAGGTTACATCAGATATAATATTAGGGTGTCTCCCCTTTACGGGAGCATCCAACTTGGCTCTTCATTGTTACGAGTGCCATCATCTTTGCTTGGGCCTCTGCCCTTTCCTGAGGATCCTCTTCATTTTTTTAGTCATTCCTTTCCCTCCTTTAAATCTAATTTCTTCCAAGAAGCCTAACCTGGCCCATCATTTCTTATCTTCATATTCTTCTAGACCAAGTTCATCTTACCTACTAACCTACCTAGTTAAAAATGCGGGGGAAGCCCGGATGGCTCAGTGGGTTAAGCGCTCACTTTGCAGTGCCGGGGACCGGGGATTGAATCCCGGCCCCAGCCTGTGCGGAACCATATGCTGAACTGGGAGCTCCCCCAGTTCGGTTCTCTCTCTGTCTCTGTCTCTCTCTCTCTGTCTCTCTGTCAAAAATAAAAATAAATAAATAAAAATATATTAAAAACAATAAAAATAAATCTTTAAAAAAATGCATTATTCTGTACTTATTTATGAGTGGCATTCATGGCTTTGTAACTGCCTTTGATTTTCATGATTTATCTTTAAGGTTAAATAGTAAGTTCCTAGAGAACAATTGTGTCTTCTACTTTTCTGTTTGCACTGTCTATCCTTATATGCCTATTACACTCGTGTGTAAGAGGTAGATGCTCCCTCATAGCAAGAAGTAGGGCCTCCCCCTACTGCTGTGCCCACGACTATCTTGGGACACAAATAGTATGTGAATATCCTGATGCATTTCCCCCCCTGGATGGGTCATAGGAATCAGAACTGTGGCTACCACTAGTGAACCCAGCAGGAAATACATGAGATTTATACTTCACAGCTTGTATTTTAACCCTCTCGTCAACCCTCGAAAGTAGGGCATTAATTGTCACCTTATAGATGAGAAAATGAAAATTCAGATCTGCCAACTTTGGGCCTCGTGCTCTTTCTACTGAGCCAGGGCTGCCGTGCACTGAGTCATGGGAAGATATTTGAGTAAGTGCATTCCTGAAACGTGTTTTGCTGTGGATCAGCACCCATAGATTTAGAGCAGAACGGATCTGGTCAAGTGGCAGGATTAGGAGAAAAAAAGAGTAGTTGATTAGGAAGTATAGACCTATATAGTATGTGTGTATGCATGCATATATGTACACATATATGTACACATGTATATTGAATGTACATGTATCATGATAAGTACACTATATTAGTACTATAGCGTTAAATTCAAGATGGACTAATGATACTCACATGGCATTTTATCAGACAAATGTTTAAATGATCAGGTTCTACAATGTATTTTCTTCCCTTTCCTTCCGACCTATTTTTCCAACTTTCACTCTTATAAACAAAAACTCATATTATCTAAAGAAATAGATTTTACTTTGTTCGTTTCCAAATAGACATGATTGAGAAGTACAAGAGCTCAAAAGGGGAGAGAAGAACAGTGATTTTACTGACTGGGCCCGAACTTGGATGTGAGGTGCCCTGGTCAGATTCTGTCACTGCTGCCCAGACCCTAGGCCTTTGGTGCTCCAGACGAGCACCCCTCGGTTCTCTTCCTGTTGGCAAGAGCCTGGCAGTGACCAGAGGCAGAGCCAGGCTGTCTGCGATAGGTCTAACAGATTGGCCCCATTTAAGATCTACCCTAATCTACTGAACTGCTAAGAACACAGGTCATCAAGACATGACCAGGGTTCTTAGGCCCCAACTTGGATTAAAGTGCTCCTGGGTTACTGCTGTAGAAATTATGATGCTTCTAATCTTTACCCTCTTCTCCCTGTTCCTGCTCTGGAGGTTGGACTGATGCTGATCTACATTTGAGCTTCAGATCTTGAACCACCATTGTGTCCGGAGAAGAGGCTATAGCTTTGGAATAGAAAAAGCTCTTAACTATAGGATCACAGGCAAGTGACTTTACTTTTGGAGCTCTAGAGTTGTAGATTTGTAAAATGAGAGTAAGAATTACTGTGCCCCGAGGGTTAGTGTGAATGTTTGTATTCCAGTCATAAAGAGTTGATCAGTGTTGGCCCCATCTGCTTCTCCCAGCACATACCCTGATCACTGCTCTTAATCAGTCAGCCAGGCCCAGGAGGGTCTAGAGTTAGTGGAGCACAGTCTAAACCAAAGAGGTTGTTGTGTTGCTGTAAAAGCACCCTTGTGCCCAGCTACCTCAACACTGCCTGAGGAATTCTTCTTTGACGCTGACCAGATCTTTACCAGAGATTTGTATTCAAGAGGATCACACTTTAAGAGGAGAAATCAGAGGAAGAATGGCAAGGTCAATAAATGGTTATACGTTAGAACCTGCAAGAATCTTAAAGAAATTTTCTTTCACTTGGAGAAAAGAAGATTGAAAGTGAACCTAACAACCCTTCAAGACCATGCATATGAGATAGTAGGCAGGATAACAGCCCCAGTTGCTAAGGCCAGAAAGAGGGAAGAAGCTGATTTTGCATTACAGAGGGAGGAAGAAAGAAAGGCTGAACTTAAGGTAAAACTTGTCTAGAAAAGCGTTCAAGACTGGGATGGATGACCCTGGAAGCCGCTGGACGTTCTCTTTTGGAACTCTGTAAAAACAGGGAGCCCATTTGTCTGGATTGGGAGAGGTACTAACCTGGCTGTGTGGTCTGCCCCCGGAACCTGAGCAGGAGACAGTGCGGTGTGGGGAATATTGCAGGGATAGCTCTTGAACCCTGGAAAACGTAAGTTAAAGCACTCCGAAATCTTTCAAGGGAAAGACACAACATTAGAGTGAGCTGTGGCTCAGAGACCTAGAATCCGAAAGCTAATAGAAGAAGAAAGGGTGCATGGGAGAAAGGATGGGCGTAGGGGAGGAAAGGAACAGTCTGCTTTGTTTCCAAGTGACAGATGCCACTCCACCCCTAATGCAGCCATCCTAATGTCCCTGCTGTGGGCCTCAGTGTCCTTCCCTGTAATACGAAGTGCTTGGGTTAAGCACTCTTGCGTCCCTTGCAATTCTGAATTTGTGTTCACAAAATCGATCCAGTGAAAATGTGAGCACATCTGTGAAAAGCCACCTCAACCCCCTAAGATCAGGAGTCTGCTCTGGGGTAAGATGCCAGGGCCTGAATCCTTCTCTCGTTGGGGGTTGATTTCTCACCCTTTCATTTCTATGGCTATTGACTTTGTAGAAAATACTGCAACCGGATCATATACGCACTGAGTTGTGTTAGTGGTGGTTTTGTTTTGTTTTGTGTTTAACAAACTTGCCTCTTCTTATTTCAGCAGAATGAAACCTGATGCATTCAGCTTTCCTTAATGGCATATTAAAACACACACACACACACCCCATGTTCACTTCTGAGGCCGCCTCCATGTGTTCTCTATGCTTGTTACATTGTGAAGTAGAACCCGGAGAGTCAGTGTTTAGCAGCTCCTGTATACCACCTTTGCCCTGTTAGCACCCCCACCCCCACCCCCCTGACGTGGCCGGTCGAGTTCCTTCGGTATTTTGTCCAGGTCACCATTTTGGCTGCTCTTCTCTACACCTTGGCCTGTCCATTTGCAATTCCATCTTGTTCCATTTAACAGAGCTTCCAACTCAAACCCCCCTACTGATTTCTTCCAAGGCAGGACGCCCCACTCCCGGCTTCACAGCCGGCAGCCGTGGGATGTGCAGCGGGCTGGTACAGAATCCAGCTCCGCCGAGCTGAGAAGGAGCGTCTCCTGGGCCAGGGTGGGGCACCAGGTTGGTAGCGGCCTCCTGCCTTTTGGGTTTACTTCCCCGCAGGGCACAACGTAGGCGGCTATGCGGTCCGGTCACTGCCCCCCGCCCCTCGCGTCCGGCCGCGCCGTGGGCTGCGGTCGCTGTGGGGGTGGCACCTCCTGTCAGGCTTGCGTCTGGCGAGGCACCCCGGAGCCGCGGGGAGCCCAAAGGCGAGGCCCAGGCGGGGTGGGGCGCGTCCGGGTGGGGAGGGCAAACTCGGGCAGCGCAGGGGGCGCTGCAGGCGGCGGGGCGGGAGGGCGCGCGGCACGAGGGCTGGCTAGTGCCGGGGCCGCCCGCCCGAGGGGGAGGAGGCTGCGCCGCCCTGGCTGCAGGTTCGCTGTCGAGCGCACAGGAGGCAGGGACATGGGTAGGGTGCGGTCTGCGCGGGGGCCCGCGCCCGGATCTCTTCCATTTCCCCTCTCATTCGGCCACGGGCTGCGCCGCAGACGGCAGCAGCTCCCGCTCCACCCGCGCCGCCTGACCGCCGGGCCAGGGTGCTAACCGCGGGGCCCGCCAGCCCGTCGGCCGGGCCAGCCCAGCCCAGCCCGGCGGCCCTCAGCCCCGCCGCCCGCCGCCCCCCGCCGCCGCCGCGTTGCCAAAACAAACGGGCCGGCCTATTTATTGGCGGCCGGCGAGCCGGGCAGCTCAGAGTCGAGGCGCCGAGGGGGACAGCGCGCCGCCACCAGCCAGGGCCCTGGGCCCCCGCCCCGCACCTGAGTCCCACCGGCCCGGCGCTGCGCCGCGCCGCCCATGGCGCCCCCACCCGGAGCCCCCTGGAGCCACCGGGACGCCTGAGCTCCCGCAGCGCCCGGGCCGACTCTCCCACCCATCAGCCCAGCAGGCGCCCTCGCCCATCGCGCTCCCGAGCTCCCCGGCCATGTCTCCCGCCCGGCTCCGGCCCCGGCTGCGGCTCTGCCTGCTCCTGCTGCTGCTGCTGGTGCCGGCAGCGCGGGGCTGCGGGCCGGGCCGGGTGGTGGGCAGCCGCCGGCGGCCTCCGCGCAAGCTCGTGCCGCTCGCCTATAAGCAGTTCAGTCCCAACGTGCCCGAGAAGACCCTGGGAGCCAGCGGGCGCTATGAAGGCAAGATCGCGCGCAGCTCTGAGCGCTTCAAGGAGCTCACCCCCAACTACAACCCCGACATCATCTTCAAGGACGAGGAGAACACGGGCGCCGACCGCCTCATGACCCAGGTGAGCGCGACCCGCCCTCGCAGGGCGCCGCCACCTGCCCGGCCCTGCCCGCCCCCCGCCCCTGGCACCTTTTCCCAGTTGGCTGGCACGCCCCCTGGCACCTGCCCCTGTCCCCAAGCCCGGGGGCCGGCCCGGGGTCCCGGCCGGAGTGCGGACACCCCAGCGCCCGCCCGAGGCTGCGAGGAGAGCTCCTCGCTGCCGAGCGCCACAGCCCGGCGGGTTGGCGGCGGCCCCTCTGCCCTGGAGCGCTGGCAGCTCGGGTCAGGCGCGCACCGGAGGCAACGCGCCCGCCCGTCTCCTGCGCCTCCTGCACCCGCGCGCTCCCTCGCGGCCTAACCCGCCGCGCGGCTGCGCCCATTTTCATTTCGAAGCCACTCGGCACTTCGAGGCGAAGAAGCTCCGAGCGCGAAGGGCCCCACGACCTTTCCGCCACGCGTGCTCCTGGCTCGCTGCGCGGCCCCCTCCTGGGGCGGCTTCCAGGCAGCGTCTGGGGTTAAGGAACGGCGAATGAGGCGGAGGTGGGGAAGGGAATCTGCCGGGGGAGCCCACGTGTCGGGTCAGAGAGCTGAGAGGTGCAGCTGTGGTTCAAGGCTGGTGAGCTCCGGCCTTCGGGCTCGGGGACAGCACTTGTGGGGGGCGGGGAGCAATGGGAGCGAGGGACTGGGATGCCCGGGATGCAGGAGCAGAGCTAAAGCTAGTCTCTTGTGTGCTCGTAACAGGACCTGGGCTTATCCCAGGACCTGTGCTCAGCCCAATTGCAATGCAAGTGCAGGAGTGGGGTGGGGGGTGCAACCTTTCTTCTCTGCAACCGAGTCCGCAAGCCAAGAGAACTACGCTCCGTTCCCTTCTTCAAAGGTACCCTGGGCTTCGCCTGCAGGCAGGCAGGCGGCCCGCCTTCTAGAAGCTTTAGAGCTTTAGGGGAAACGGCTAGACCACGGCCCTCAGCATGCGCCCTGGCGCCGGGGCTGGCCGGCCAGAGTCGGGGCGAAGGTTGGCCGGTGGCCTGGCCCGGCCGGGCTGGGCGCGGAGGAATGCAGATAAGGATCCGGGCCACGGGCTGGGCAATCATTGACAGCGCGCCCCGGCTCTGGACCCGGGAAGGCGGGTGCGGGGTGGCGGGGAAGAGGGGCGGAGAGCAGGGGCCCGCGGCTGACATAAGGTTGGGGGCTAGAAGTCTGGCGGCCCAAGCATGCGGAGCTCCCTTCCGGGGCTTGGGTTGCAGACGCTGTTGGCTCCTGGGAGAGCGAGTCCAAGGGTCTGTGGGGCCGGGCTCTGTGGACTGGGGGTAGCTTGAGACATGGGCTGCCCACACCTGGTGACACCTCCCATTTCAGAGGCAAAGGCTGTGGGAGGGGCCCTTCCCCTTGTCAACTGCAGGGTCCCTTGGGCTGCAGGCACGCGGGGAGGCAGCACAGACAGGTGATCTCTCCTGTCCTTCCCCTGGGGCGCGGCCCTACTCCCTACGTATGTGAGGTGGAGCGTGGAGCCGGCTTTCTGTGATCAGAAGCTCGGTTTCTCGGGTCCCTTCCCAGATAGGGGCGGCGCAGAGGTGCGAGGGCTCTGGGCTTAGGGAGGGTGTTGCCTGGGATTATCAACCCCACCGCGACCCTCGTAGGGGGAGACGCTTCGCGTGGCCCTCCATCCAGCCAGGCCCTGCAGCTCCTAGTTCCAGGGCTGTGGAATCCCAGACACGGGTGCGGGTGGGCTTTGAATCATAAGGCGATCCCAGCCTGAATGTTTGGTGGCGTCTGAGGGATCCAGGCAGGCCCCGATTCCCTCCCAAACAACCCCGGTGCTGCTGGGGCTCCGCACCTGCCGTGCCTCCAGGGCCGGGTGCTGGGGCCTCAGCCCTGAGGCTACGCTGACACCTACTGGGCACCTCGGGCCTTGCATGCCTAGCAGGCTAGCCGCAGGCCGTGGGCTCGCGCCACTCCCACCCTCCAGGTAGCGGGCTGTCCCTGGTCTCCGTGCCCTTGTGAGACAGAGGAACTGGTCCTGGGAAAGGAGTAGCCAGGTCTGCGGAGGAATCGGTACTCCCCTCGCAGGGGGAGAGCATACAGGAGGGAGCGGCCCCTTAGAGAAGGGAGCACAGCCCTATGGCTGCAGGGCCTACCCGCCCTCCTGATTTGTGGTGCCCCTTGCAGCCCAGGTGCCTGGGGCAGCTGAATGCTACAATGGAAGGAAGCAAGTTAGGGCTATCCTTTCCTAAGAGAGGGACAGAACACCCAACCCAGTTTACCAACTCCGGAGGGTGCAGTGGGAGAGCCCAGGGCGAGGCTCTTCCCCTTATGTCCCTGCTCTCCTCTCAGCGCTGCAAGGACCGCCTGAACTCCCTGGCCATCTCGGTGATGAACCAGTGGCCTGGTGTGAAGCTGCGTGTGACCGAGGGCTGGGATGAGGACGGTCACCACTCGGAGGAGTCTCTGCACTACGAGGGCCGTGCAGTAGACATCACCACGTCAGACCGCGACCGCAACAAGTACGGATTGCTGGCGCGTTTGGCGGTGGAGGCCGGCTTCGACTGGGTGTATTACGAGTCCAAGGCCCACGTGCATTGTTCCGTCAAGTCCGGTGAGCCGATGCCTGGGGACTGGGCCCGGGGCCGGGGCCGCAGGGCATGGGCAGGAGGTGCAAGGCCCACTGGGGCCCAGGTGAAGAGACCCGCCTGGGGATGGAGGCGGGAACCCCGGGAGAGAGGACGTCATCGGCGCTCCTCCGTTCTGCTTGTGACGACCTGCACCTCCCGTGCCTGGTAGTGTCAATGGCAGGAGCCTAGGGAGACAGGGCCCTGTCCCAGCGCTGCTGGGTGCCGCCCTTGAGGTCCACAGTCCAGAGCCTGCCGCAGGAGGTGCAAGACAGAGCAAGCTGGACAGATGTGAAAGCCTTTCTCTTGTGAAAGAGACAGCGCCCCCACCCCATGTGGTGCAGAACCGAGGCGGGTGGCGGGGCCCGGGCCGGGCCGGGGCAGGCCCAGACGACAACATGCCCGACCGGGAGCCCAGAGGTTCAGGACCTACAATCCGGTTGGAGGCCAGGCCCGTTAGGGCACTCTGTGTGCTCCTCCCGGGGGGCACAGTTGTCCCCGGGATCTCCCTCAGGGTCCTGACGCTGAACATTTGGGGGCAAAGCCAGCCACAAGGGCCAGAACAAACAGAGTGGACTCAATAAAGTGGATTTTCCCAGACTTGCCGCCGTGTTGATCCGAATTGGCAGGCATTGGGCTTCATCCCTCTGTCAGATCCTGTCAGTATCCCTGTCATCCACACTGAACCCAGACACAGACGCTTCAAAAGGTCCCTGTGTGACCGCCAGACCGACTCCACAGGGCTGCAGGCTCAGCCCTCCATGCCGGCACCACGCGGTGGTCACACGTGCACACCTGGCTCACTGAGACCAGGCCTGCTTTCCGCTCCACCCCACCATTCCCCTCAGCACGCACGTGCCTGCCTCTGGTGTCTGCCTCAAGTCGCATGCACGCTTCACCTGCAAGCACTGGCCCGGAGCCAGCTCCCAGAATGGCCGCTTGGGTTCACTATTCCAGACCCCCAAACACTGTTCTCCATCCCACTGACTGAGGCCGCTGCGTCCTGTCCCTGCACAAGGACCAGCCCGTGAGCTGAAGGCAGTGGTTTCCCGCTTGCCCCTGAGCCAGGCTCCCTTGGAGTTTATTTGCCCCATGGCTCTTCCTTCCATATCGACTCCAGAGGCCAGCTCTGGCACAGAACTTGGGGTGTCAGTCTGAGAGGGCAATTTTGGGGGAGTATCTGATTCAAGGGTGAGAAATGATGGGGCATCCAGAGGTGCTGAGAGACTCGTCCATCTCTATGAGGCTGCAGCTTTCTGGGTGACAAGTCATAGCCGACCGCCAAATGTCGCCTCTACTTCACAGCACTGTCAGGATTGACAGCCGCTGGTGGGAGGGATGGGGGCTCCACAGGGGCTTCAGGAGGGCCCTTTCCTCTTCACTTACTGGAGCTACGATATGCTGCTCTCACTGGCAAACACTTAGACGGGGGAGGCGGGCAGACCACATGGTGGGTGAAAGTGGAGTCAAGGCCGCCTGGAAAGTGGGGCGGGGACGGGGGCTAGGACTGGGAAGCTGAGCTCCACAGCAGTAATCGCTTCGTGTCCCTTCTTCCCACAGAGCACTCCGCTGCGGCCAAGACAGGTGGCTGCTTCCCCGCCGGAGCCCAGGTGCGCCTGGAGAGTGGGGCGCGCGTGGCCTTGTCGGCTGTGCGGCCCGGAGACCGGGTGCTGGCCATGGGGGAGGATGGGGAGCCCACCTTCAGCGACGTGCTCATTTTCTTGGATCGAGAGCCAGATAGGCTGAGGGCCTTCCAGGTCATCGAGACCCAGGACCCCCCTCGCCGCCTGGCACTCACGCCCGCCCACCTGCTGTTCACTGCCCACAATCGCACAGCGCCGGCGGCCCGCTTCCGGGCCACATTCGCCAGCCACGTGCAGCCTGGCCAGTATGTGCTGGTGGCTGGGAGGCCAGGCCTGCAGCCCGCCCGGGTCGTGGCTGTGTCCACACAGGTCGCCGCGGGGGCCTATGCCCCGCTCACGCGGCATGGGACGCTGGTGGTAGATGACGTGGTGGCCTCCTGCTTCGCGGCCGTGGCTGACCACCACCTGGCTCAGATGGCCTTCTGGCCCTTGCGACTGTTCCAGCGCTTGGTGTGGGGCAGCTGGACCCCGGGGGAGGGTGTGCACTGGTACCCCCGGCTGCTCTACCGCTTGGGGCAGCTCCTGTTGGAAGAGAACAGCTTTCACTCGCTGGGCATGGCTGGGCCAGGGAGCTGAAAAGATCCCTCCGCTGCCCTCCCCAAACTGCCCAACTGGATCCAAAGGTCTTCCCCCCCAGGAGGGCCTGGGCCCTGAACGGGACCTGAGCAGGGGACTCTGGGTCCCTCCACCTCTTCCACCACAGATTTATACTATTGAGACTTGATGGGCAAGGCCAGCACCCCCCACCCCCATCTCGGTGTGGTGACAGAGCTAAAAGCTGAGCTGGCCTGGGGCCTGGTCTGCTCTTCTCGCCCATGGGCCGCGAGGCTGGCACTGTGCGCCCCCACCCAGCCAGCTCACCACGATTTTTTCATACCTGCCTCCCCCATCAGGGAGGGCCCATTCCATCCATGCCAGGCCCCACTCTGGTGGGCTTGCACCTCAGTTGATGCTGCTAGATTCCCTGAGATCCAGCAGGGAGCTGGCTGGACTCAATACTGCCCAAAACTGAGGCCACGGGGTGGGGCAGCCATCCTGGCCATCCTGAGGCATGACCTTTCTCCTTGGCCACACTCCTCGGGACACACCCAAAGACTGTTGCTGTCAGTGGGCAGAGTTCTGTCTCCAGCCAATGTGATCATAGTGCCTGGGGCCAGGGGAGGGGGCTGGATGTCCTTCCACCCCTGCCCAGGCGAAGCTTCCTCGTCTGCTGAACCGTAACCCTCACCCCTCCTCCGGTCAGTCTCTCCCACCTTATTTATTGGCGCCAAGAGGGATGCCCATGGGAGAATTCGGGGGATGTTTTGGTCTTTTCTTCCTTTTGTAATAAAAATTATTTAAGTTGTTAGAGCCATAGAGTTCGGCTGTGAGTGGAATCAATGCACACACAGAGTCTGGAACTGGGAGTGGGCCTGCCCAGGCGTTTGCTCACCTTCCCTAAGGATGAACCCCCGGAGCTCCACCCTCTCCGCAGGCCCTCTCCTACCTGCGTCTCCCCCAAGTCCCAACAGAGAACCCAGGCATCTGGCTCTCGGGCCCACTATTATTTTTCAAATTGAGGTAACTTTGGTTAACAACATTATAGAACTTTATTATATATAACAGGGGTGTCAAACTCAATTAAAACACAGGCCATTTGGTGCAACAGGCAAGATTCACGTGGGCCACATCACATGTACAAACATCACCAGAACTGAGTCAGCGCGTTTATACATGCCCACAGGCCCACAGGCCCCCAGGAAAGGCACTGGGCCACGTGTATACTCGTCTTCAGTAGTTAAAGGGTTAACGAGGGAATTGTGTGCACGGTATTGCCTCGATCTCCCCTAAGCGCTATTTTCTTCATAACCATTTTTTCTATTTTCATTTTATTTCAAAGCATTGTGGGCCACAAAAAATTACATTGGGCCGCCAGTTTGACACCCCTGATATATAACCTTATAATTCCATGTCTGTATACACTGTAGTGTGCTCACCGCCATAAGTCTCATTTCCACACATCACCATACACCTGACCCCCCTCCCCACTGCCCTCCCCCCATGCCCCTAAGGCCCACCCGCTGTTTCCACCACAGCATTTTTCTTGGTGAACTTGGGTCCTCTCTAAAAGGCACTCTTAACATTTCAAGCCTGGAAATGTGCTTGTTAGAACGTCTGCTGGCCATGGGGGAGGATGGGAAGCCCACCTTCAGCGACGTGCTCATTTTCTTGGATCGAGAGCCAGATAGGCTGAGGGCCTTCCAGGTCATTGAGACCCAGGACCCCCCTCGCCGCCTGGCACTCACGCCCGCCCTCCTGGGCCTGGGAATCTCAAGTGATCTGTAGTGAGCACAGAAAAACGCGCCTAGAGACCAAGAGGAAACGCAGGAGGGGGTCATCGTCTTTGGGCAATAAACTGGGCCTTCGCCGGACTAAGCAGTGTTTCTCAAAGTGGGCCAACTGCTGGGTTGTGGGGTGTTTGTAAAGGTAAGTTCCTGCGTCTTGCCCTGGATCTGTTAAAGCAAAGTCTTAGAAGTGGGGCCAAGAGTCACTTTTGAGCAAGCTGCTCAGGTAATTGTGGGGTTTGAGACCTGCTGAGTGAGGGACCCCTGACTTATGCAAGAAGCCAGAAAGGGCCACAAGGCAGATGTGAAGTCTCCGGAACCATTTCAGACCACAGTCCATTATCCACAGTGAAGAATCGCAAACCCGGGTCCCAAGAAGGACCAGAGTAAGCAGGGAAAGCGCCCTGACCAGTAGAGCACAGGAGGTGAGCCTGGACCCGTCACCTCACTCTTCTCTCTCATCTAAAAGTGTTAGGGCTGACCTTGGGGTCAGCACGCTAAGGCAAAGCTCATTCAACCCACGGCCCACGGGACGCACGCGGCCCAGGACAGCTTTGAATGCAGCCCAACTCAAATCCACAAACTTTCTTAAAACATTATGAGGTTCTTTTTGCCATTTTTAAAAAATTCAGCAGCTATCATTGGTGTTAGTGTATTTTGTGTGTGGCCCAAGACCATTCTTCTTGCAACGTGGCCCAGGGAAGCGACGAGGCTGGCCGCCCCGCGCTAAGGCCTCACCTGGCGCCCCACGCATGCCCAGCACCTCTGGCCTTCGTGTCTGCACCTGTCAGGGAGATGTCCAGGGCTTTCCCATAGGGATGTCCTCTCTCCTCATCACCCAGGGTTGGTCTACTTGCATACAAGGGACCTTTCAGACATCGGCTCTTTGCCGTTCCCCCCACACTGGAAGCGCACGGGGAGGAGACCCAGAGCAGCCCCTTACAGCCTAGCCCAGGCAACGCTCAAGATGTGCGGCTAGTCCACAGGCCTCTGGAGC
This sequence comes from Craseonycteris thonglongyai, assembly GCA_004027555.1. Taxonomy (NCBI): domain Eukaryota; kingdom Metazoa; phylum Chordata; class Mammalia; order Chiroptera; family Craseonycteridae; genus Craseonycteris; species Craseonycteris thonglongyai. The sequence goes on from PVKE010001876.1 coordinate 29,016, forward strand.
GCTGGAGTGAGGAAGAAGTGGAGTGTCGGGGTACAGGAGACAAAGTGGGGAACCTCCCGGTTATGTGGCCTGTGGGGCTGCCTGGGCAGCTTGCCCTTGGCTCCCTGACTTACCTGGAAGGAGGCCTCTCCAGGTGCCCAGCGCCACGACTCCTGGCACTGTACCGCTCTTGTTGGGAAAGACCCTATCGCTCCCCCTGAGCATGGCTCTTCTGGAGCCACGTGGCCCTGTATTCACCCCTCTTGCGGTGTCTTCTGACAGTGACGGGTGTGCTAGGCAGGGCTGAGCCTTTAGGGAACCGGGCCTGTGCTGGCACCTGCCGCCGGACTGCAGGAACTGGAAATAGACACCCTCCCCCCACTAAGAAAATTAGCAAAATAGATCTCTAAGGAGATCCACCTAGAAAAGGCAGCTCTTCTGGCCTAGTTCCAGGAAGTCCATTTTGGAGAGACCCTCGGGCCTGCTGGAGTAGGTCGCATGTCTGAATTTCCCTGCAAGAGTTGGTGGGTGGCAGCTCCCCCACCCCACGCCCTCTGCCCCCTGGGTGGAACGTGCCTCCTAGGGCTTGGCCCCATGTCTCACACCCCAGCTTGGTTCTCAAAGCCTCTTTGTTCCACTGGGCCAGGCTGTGGCCAGTGGGGACCTGATAAGGCTGGGTCAGGCAGATAGCAGCCCCACCTTGTGCCCCAAGCCACACCCAGGCTGCCTCGCACGCCCCTCAGATGGGTATAGAAGCAGAGGGGGCTTCCTGCCCGTGTGGGGGTCAGGAGGTTTTAACCTCTGGGCTGGCCTTCCTTCCCTTAGTCCATTTAAGACCACCTCTCATTGGCATGGGAAAGTGGGAAGAGGGAGTTACCCCCTTTGAGAGATAAACTAAGTCTCCAAGAGGGACAATGACCTGCCTATAGTTATTTCCTCTGTAATCAAGAGCCCCTATTGTACAGCTCTGCTGTTTACAGTATCTTTTTAAATCCTAAGCCCTTAGGAACTGAGATTGTTCCTAATTCCTACTTTGCAGAGAGGTGAAGTCCAGAGACATGAAGTCACTTTCCCAAGGTCCACCGTGGCAGAGTCCAGACCAGCCCCCAAGTCCCCTGTGGCAGCAGCTGAGGGAAGTGGACACTGGTGAGTCACCATCCCCGAGAATGGCATGAAGCCACTCCCAGCATCAGCCTGAAAGCTCTTATGGGGCTGGAGGTGGCCAAGAACCTGTCGGGGCAAATGGTCTTGGAGGAATAATGTCGTAGATGCTGTGAGCAGATACCATTTTGGTGGGAGTGGCAATGGTTAAAATATGTCCACAATTATTTGACACTCTTCTTCCCTTGAATCTGGCCGGAGGCTAGAAAAGGCCATGTAGGTTCTGCCTGCTTCTACTCTGACGTTTGCCAAGTTGGAGCCGCTATACATGGGCATTCCCATTCATAGCCTCGCGAGCGCCCAGCTGACAGCCTGCACCAACTATCAGCCCAGTGAGGGCGCCATCATGGCTGTTCAGCCCAATGCCACCTCCCCATGACAGCAGCCCTGACTGACCTCTGAGTGCCACTGCATGAGGGACTCCAAGAGAGAGCTGCCTGGCCAAGCCCTTCCTGAATTCCTGACCTCAAGTTCATAAGCAAAATAAGATGACTGTCTGGAGTTTGGAGTCATGTCTTCCACAACAGTAGTAACCAGAACAAAGGGCAAAGAGGGAAGGAGAACGGATGAGGGCATCGTATGAGGTTTTCTAGAGGCTTTTAATGCACTTTTACATAAAAGCTTTTAAAAATGGAACCTGGGGAAGCCGGGATGGCTCAGTGGGTTAAGTGCTCACTTTGCAGCCCCAGGGTCTGAGGATCGAGTCCTGGCCCCGGCCTGTGTGGACCCATATGCTGAACGGTGGTGTGCTTTCCATATGGAAGGCCCCTTAGTTTGGTTCTCACTGGGGCAAACTTCTCATGTGGGAGGCCTCCGGTTCGGCCCCCAGCTTGAGGGGGAGTGCCTCTCATGGGGGAGGCCCCCAGCCTGATTCCCACCCTGCGCAGCCCCCACCCACCTGTGTGGAACAAAACCATGTTAAAAACTGATGACGTACAACTGTGGAGACTGCCCTGGGCCCTCCCCATCTCTCTGTCTCTGTCAAAAACAATAAAATAAATCTTAAAACAAAATGAAGCTTGTGTGAGGCTGGTGGAGATGTGATGCCTCTTCATCTTCAAAAGGGGCAGTATGAGAAGACACGCGGACTTGGAATAAACTCAGGGCAGATAGAGACAGAGACAAAGGGGGAGAGTCGAATAAGCACCTCTCTCCACACTCAACTGATGGGAAAAATAGTATGTGTCTACTTTGGTGGCAGGATCTCTGATGATATAGCAAACTCTTGGAGGAGTGAAGAGCCTTTTGGAAGGACGGAAGGAAGCTCACGCATCTGTGCTGGTGGATAGCAAGCAGGTACACATGGTCAATGGCCACATTTTCCCAGAATTCCCCAGCAAGCAGACACTTGTAGGGCCAAGAAAATGTACTAGAAGCACTCTGTTGCCCTAGTAAACTCCAGATGTGTCCGCATCTGACTTCTGCACACACATCCAAATGCCCAACTTAAGAAAACTCAGAGGAAAGTGACCAGGCAGATAACAGGGAATAGACGTGGCTCTGGGGAGTGGTTGGAAGTGTAGGGTTAGTGTGAGGACAGGTTTCGTGGTTTTGAACTCATAATCCTAGAGAAGCAAAAATGGGAATGATCAACATCTAATGAAGAGGGAGGAAATAGCAAGTTTATAGTGAATAATCCTGAGCGACACCACTTTAGGCAAGTGATCGAAGTTAGTATCACCAATAAAGCATGTCGACACCATATACCCTCTGATGCAATGCACAGAGAAGGGCATATGACCTTGGGCTAGGCTGCCCAGTAATGCCCACCTTACTCTATCACAGGAAAAGAACCCAGAGTGAGGATCATTCTACAAAATAATTGACAGTACTTTTCCAAAGAGTCAACAGCACAAAAGGGAAAAACGCAGGAAATGCCCCAGGTGGAATCCTCAATTGGATACTAAAACAGGAAAAGAACATTAGTGGACAAACTTATGAAATCTAAATAAATCCCATACTTTCATTAATAGTATTCATGGTCACCAGGTTACTTTCTTAGTTTTGATAAATGATCTATGGTTGTGTGAGATGTTAACTTGAGGGAAAGCCAGGTGAAGAGTTTAGGAGAACTCTGTGCTATTCTTGTGACTCTTCTATGTACCTAACATTGACTCACAATTTTATAATAAAAATTTTTTTAAAACTAAGATAGAATCTCATGGACCAGTCAGACATGGGCTCTCCCACACATAAAGTCCAAGCCAGTGCCCACACTCAAAGGCAGACGGCTGCATTGAGCCAGTGACTACGTCATGACACCTTTACCGGAGTGATGGCCCTGGTCAGAAATGGATTGGAAAAGGCTTTGAAGAACTAGATAGAATGGAACGTCACAGAATAATGGTGTTCTTTGTTTATTCAGAACACACGGATGAGCCAGGCACTGTGCTAAGTTCTTTAAATCATTTATCCCACTTAAACCTCACAACCTCTGAGCTGATAGTTTTTATTTACGGATGAGGAGACTGGTCTTATAGCAGTGGAGGAACAGGATCATACCGCTAAAAGCGGGTGCAGCTGGGATTCAAACCCCGTCTGCTTTGCTCCCCAGCTTGCTCTTAACCACGTCGTTGCATGTCTTCTCAGGGACGCCCCTCATTCGGTTCATAGCGCTGGGGTGGGTGGGGAAAGGGGAGACAGAAGGTGGGAGGAAGTGAGTGGCCCGGGATAGGCTGGTCAGAGGGCGCTGTCCATGGTGCTGACCAGAGAGGGTTGGAGCTAGAGGGCTGGGGGATGATGTAGGGAAGACAGCGGGTGAGCTCACACAGAGAAAGGACACCGCTCAGGGAAGAAGTCAAGAGTCATTAGACATGGTGGCAGATCTTCCACCAGTGAGGAGGAATTAGAGGAATAGAGCTTTGGCTTGAAATAAATAACCCAGGCCACAGTAGCTGGTGAGGTAGGGTTTGTCTTCAGGTCTGACTTGCAACCAATACTACTTAGGCCAGGACTGATGACTGAAATGTGGCAGTACGGTGGTGCTGGTAGGTCAATGCTCGCTGGCTGAGTGCTCCATCACTGTGGCTGCTCTCCAGGTCCTCTCCCCACGCGTCCCCATGACCCAACAACTACAGGGGCAAGGCCAGGCACCATGTGTGCTCCCAGGACCCTGCTCTGGCCCTCATGCCAGCTGATGCCCATTTTCATAGGCCAGTGCCCATACCTTACCAATCGTTAAGTATTTTGAATATTACTCCTCTTTGTCCCCATGTTACAGATGAGGAACATTTTCCAGATGTTTAACGTTTGCTTAAAATTATTCAGCTATCAAGTGCTAGAATCAGGACCTGAACTCAAGCCTTCTGGGGTCAAACTTCATGTCCTTTTCCTTCTATCTTCTTGTTGGTCTGTGTGTCCATCTGCCCTTTGGTGGAGATGATGAATAGAGGGAGAAAGTTATCTAGGGGGTGGAGTGCCTTGGCACAAGAGAGTGAGAAAACCCCATGGGGGTTCCAGGCAGAATGGACCCCCTGACAGTGTTCCGCCATGGCGGCGGCTGCAGGCTGGAGTCGCTGTCAATCTCTTCACACACCCCCACCCCGCCACCTGCTACAGGGGAGTGTGGCGTCCCAGTGCAGCGAGCGCTCCATGCCTGCTCCTTGGTCCAGCCCTGAACCACTCAGTGGCTCTACTGGCTTCATGAAGCCATCTGTCACTTTCCACTCCTCAGATCGGGCTTAGAAGACTTACTCCACTAATTTCAGAGGCCAGGAGCTTCCGTGAGAGGATGTACCCTCTTCTCTTCTTCCCGTAAGTTAAATGCACCTGGGGAGCAGACCTGCTTTCAGAATCAACACCCTAAATTGAGTCCGAGTTGCAGGGGAAGGACGATGGGAGAGGGCTTTGCAAGTGCTGGAGCTGGGCTGACTTGCCATCGGGCCTGAGATCACCGGGCATCTTTGTTTGTTGCTCTACACCCCAGAGCAGCGAGGCAGCCTCCTTCTTGGAGACACAAGAGGAAACTGTGCAGACAAGGGAAATGTCTTACCTGTCCCATGTGCAGCAGAGAGGCTGGGAGGTGGTAGGAGAGGAGGGTGTACAGGTCAAGTAGTTTATTTATAGGGACCTCCCATTTAGTGACCTTCGTGTGTGTGTCTAACTTTGCTGATGGTCTACCGTATGTCAAGTACTTTACACATGCCTGATTAATCAGCCCTTACATCAGCCTTTTGATAATTATCCCCAGCTAGGAAATAAGGAAACTGAGGCTTTGAGGTCATGTGATTTGCCCAAGATCACATAGCCAGTGAGTGGCAGAGTCTGTATAAATTTCAGATCTATCTGATTTTCCAGCCTAGAGTCTTTATTCCATGGTGGCAGGGGCAGGGTGTGGGGAATGGTGGGAGGCATGGGAGTGTGTGGGAAAAGCTTATAAATACCCATATATTTTTGAGTGTGCTAAAGCCCAAATCACTGAGTGTGCTTTATTTTTATTACACTCATCACCAGCTTCAATCCAGGAGGACTGGAGTCTGTCTCCCACTTGTCCTTCTCCCTCTCTTTCTCCTACATCCTGGTCCTCATCAATTTCTTTTCTTTTTTTTAAGATTTATTTTATTGTTTGAAAGAAAGTTTGTGTGTGTGACAGAGAGAGAGAGAGAGAGAGAGAAGGGGGAGGGCCCAGAGCAGTCTCCATAGTTGAACATCATTAGTTGTGAGACAGTTTAATTCCACACAGGTGGATGTGGGCTGCACGGTGTGGGGCATGAACTGGGGACCCCCTGCAGAAGAGGTGAGAACCTTTGCCTCCATCCCGGCGGTTACCAGTTGCACCACACTTCGGCATATGGGTTTGCATGGGCCAGGGCCAGGATTTGATCCCCAAACCTCGCTGTTACAAGGCAAGTGCTCCACCTGCTGAGCTATCCCAATTTCTGGAATCATTACTCACCCTTGTTCATAGCCTTGAACCAAACAGTCGCCACCTCCACTGTTTTTCTTGAATCCGTGGAGGGTACGGTCACGAGGACCCAGCACCCATTATCTCCCATGGCTCCGAAAAGGGAGACTCAAGGCCAACCTGGTCTCCTCTCCCTCCGGAGGCGCAGCCACTTGTCCTGCCCCTTTCCACGCTGTTCCCCTCCTGGGGCAAAGTGGAGCTTTGGCCTCTCTCACTGGGAATCCGTCATACCAGTCAGTCACTCGCCAGCAGAGCTCCCAGGAGGGGCCAGGACCTCATAGAATGAGGACCATAGGGGCCCTACTAAGAATCTCCTTCCATTGTCCCAAGTTCACAATCCACCAAGTTTCGGGCTGGCCAGATTTCTGGAGGGGGACACCCCCAATGAAGAGCACAAGGCAGGGTGGCTCTCAGCATGGGCTTTTCCTCCTCTGTGGGGTTTTGTCTCTGAGAAGTCTGAGGCCACCACCAGGCCTTGCCCCAGAGTAACTGCTCCCTATTCCTTTTGGCCTAAGAATGATGAACAAACACGTCCCGTAGGTCAACCTGAGTCACACTGACCACTTCAAAAGAGCTTAGTATAAAACAAAAAAGGAAATCATTATAGAAACAACAACAGCATAAAAGTTGTCATGTCCAAAGTGCATGTCTCAAATCCTGAGAATAACATTAAAACCAGTGAAAAGCTCACTGAGTTCCACATTCCCCGATCCCAAGAAAAGTTCAAATCTAATCATGTTGGCATTACTTAACCGCCCCCTGGCCTGTCCCTTCCCTCTAGTCCAGCCAGGCTGTGACCATGCGATCTCCCCAGACTAACTCAGGCCACTTTGTCATTAAAGTCCATCTTTTACCTTTCAAGGAAACCGCAACTTTCCCAAAATGAGAATTTATTTTCTGGTTTATGCTTAGACTTACTAAGGTTTCTTCCCTTAACACCTCAGATCTCTTCAAAAGAGTGAGTTAGCTTTGTGCTGGCCAAGAGATAAAGAGCGTTCTCTCTCACCAGCAAGGAAACCTGTTTGCAAAGCAATATGCAAATAAGAAGTAGTACTGGCTGCTTTGAAGTAACAATTGCAATCGCAGAATGAAGTTCTGCTTGAGATTCTGACCCTATGTTACCACCCGAGTCCAGAAAGAACAGGGAGTTTTAGAGGCGAGGAGACTGAGGCCCGGGGATTTGGAGGAATTCACCTGTCCCAAGTGAGTCTAAGCAGAGGCTGGAGTAGCCTCCTATGAATTTGCTCATCCACTAAAGTCACGACTGCGGGGACATCACAACTGAGGGGTTGTACGCACTATGTTGCTACTGGTAGAAGCCCAGTTACTATTAGCAGTTAGCGGGGAAAGTCAAGGAAAAAAAAAAAAAAAAAAAAAAAAAGAGGGCGGGGATTAGGGCTGGGCGGTGCTTTCGCCTTCTCTGAAGCATGACTCCTGCGGGCTGCCGTCGTTGCCCTAGGATACCAGGAAGCGTCGTGTCCTGCGAGTCCTGCATCTATGGAGACGACGCCAGGGCTGTGGTGTGAGTTTTGAGCGTCGATCGCAGGGACCCAGGGAGCGGCGCGAGTGGTCCGGGAAGGTACCTGCTCCGGGAGTCCGCCTCCGGGACGTGGCCGGGGTCCTCTCCAGGCCCTCCAGAGACTCCCGCGGGACACCAGACTAGGGATCCCGAAGAGAAAGGACGAACAGCTCTAAGTAAATGCTGTCCCTTTATGTTTACCCATTTCTTCCTCCCTTCAGTCTACACGACGACCTGCCACATTTTCCACTGATCACCTTAGGAATTTTTAGATGGGAAATTAGTCAAATAAAGGAAGCTGATATCTTAAAGGTCCTCGAGATTAGCAAAGTGGATTGAAAAACAGCACCTTGCGCAGTGTCTTCCCAATGATGGCCAATGTGTGCGTCTTTTGGAAGAGTGGTTCAGGCCAGCAGGGGAAGTATGCTGGCTAGTGATCGTCAAATCCCGTTTCCTTGAGCGTCACATCACCTTTGTGACATGGTCAGCATCACCCCCTTTTTTGAGGTGAGGAGACCGAGGCCGGGATTTGGAGGAACCTGCCCATCCCAAATGAATCTAAGCAGATGCCGGAGCCCAGCTCCCCGTGCTCTCGGACCCGTGCTCACTCCCCTAAGCCCCAGGACCTGGCCTGAGCTAGCTTCCTGCCCCTTCCTCTCTCACCTCCATTACCCACTCACTGGGGTGTTTCCCGTGTTGACTGGAGACTTTTTCAGAGCCCTGACCCTGAGGCAGGGACTATCTGTAGAATCCCCTGAAGTTACAGGCTTGAATGAGTCAGGGCAGGACTACAAAGTCACCCAGTAGCAGGAAAGCAATGGGACCCCCTGCGCCGTCTCCTCAGCTTGCGTGGTTTTGTTTGTTTGTTTGTTTGTTTGTTTTGTTTTTAATTCCATTTGAACACACATTTCACAGTTGAAGGTAGGGGCCTTGTCTGTCTTGTCTGGTGCCGAACAGGCACTCAGTAAATGCTTTGTGAATGGATGGATGGATGAATGACTCTAAGATAGTTCCTTCCAGAGGGTTTGGAGATGTTACAGATTGGGAAAAACTGAACCAACAGAATCTTTTGCTCTAGATGGGTGGTGGGGAGGGGATGGGAGCGCATCTAAATGGAACTGTGTAAATGTCTAAAAGGTGACCATAAAATTGTTTACTGAAGTGTAATATGTTATAATAAGGAGCCGACCCCCAAACCTGAAAAGAGAGAATTTTAGGCCAAATTGAAGGCAATTCACATCTACTCACAAGCTGTTGTAAAATTTAATGTATTACACCTACGAAGGCTTGAGACACTGCCTGACACCTGGTAAGTGCTTGGTAAATGTCAGTAGAAGTTGTGATTAACTTTGAGATTGTTATTTGAAGAGGTGGGAAAGGATACTGAGCAGTCTTCAAAATGTACATGTTTCCAAAAGGCCCTAGACTGATGCTATGCAATTTGGCAGCCACACCTGGGATGTGTGCTGAAGGAAGTCTGCTAAAGGAAAAGGGGATTTGAGGAGATGGAGCCGAGCCAGACAGGACCCTTGTATGCCCCCTAGAGCAGGGCGAAGCACCCTTCTGAGCACTGGGTGAAAGCTGTAGACTCTGCTCCTAGAAAAGAGTACACATCCCTACACCTGACATTTTGCATATAATTTGCCTAAAACATTTGCACACGTATTTGCATAGAATTTCCTCACGGTGGCACCTCACGCCTGTCACCAGAGCTGGCAAGCAGGCACTCTCCTCTGTGACAATGACGGCCATGACCCGTCTACTCCACGTTCCTCCTGTTTTCCCAGCTCCAAACTGGCAGGAACTCTGGCTTAGCCAGAGTGCTCCCCTTGGACTAGTGTTCCAGGCACCGGCTGCACATCCAGGCAGCTCAGAGCTGCATCACAGCAGGGACGACACCAGGACCTCCTCCCTGACCATGCCTTTGTGCCAGCACAGTGGCCAGGGCCACCATTGCTGGCAGTGCCAGCACCAGCGTGAGGACACACGCCCAGAGCAGGGCGCAGCAGGTCCAGGGCCCAGGCAAGGGTAGCAGGACGGGGGGTGGGCAGCATTCCAATGAACCCCAGCCCTAGCGCTCGGAGAGAATGAGCACCAAGCCAACTGGAGGGCGGGAGCCGTGACAGTGACCATGGGGGTGGGGGAGGCGCGGAGGCTGGAGGCGGAGCCAGGCGTTCTCTTTCCCTTCCCAGAGCTCTGGTCGTGGCCCCTGAGGACTTTGTGTTTGACCAGTAGATGGACGTTGCTCACTTTTTGCAGCTCTCGGGGTTCTCTCTGTGACAGCACAGGGGCAGGGGTGTCACTGTGGGGTCTGGCTTTGTGTTGGGTGCAGCATGTGTGTCTGTGTAGATTCTCGTGTCTCCTTAGAAGTGATGGTGGCTGCACTTGCCTCCCTGTGGACCGGTGCTCACGTCACCCCTCCATCTGTGCCATTCGGGGCTTCTGCCCTGATTCACTGACCACCCTGCTCTGCGCTGAGCTGGCGGGAGATGGGAAGGTGGAAGGAGGGGAGAAGGCAGGATGTTTCTCTGCCTCCCTCTCTGCTTTTGAGCATCTCCATCACAGCTGCATCTCCCCGTGACTCCAGGCCCCACCAGACAGACTTCTGGGTTCTGAGACTCCCACCGCCTCCCTTAACCTAGTAGCAGCTTCTTAATGTTGCTAACTTTGCGGTTACTTCACTATCCTCTGTTTGTGCATTAAATGCCTTGTTTTAAACACGCAGAGTAGCTACTCTTTTCCTGGTTGGACCTGACTGATGTTCATAATGAATTACCCCCACTCACCCATGTCACCTTTCCTCCAAGGGCGAGCCGGGAAAGGGAAATACTACATGGGCCATCTGACTTTCTCCATAAATATTGAAGCTGCGAGTGTAAACTCCAAGAAAGGAGGGATTTGTCATTCTTGTTCACTGTCGTAGTCCTGGCACCCAGCTCCGTGTCTGGCACACAATATGTAGTCAACAAATATTTGTTGAGCAGATGAATATATTCTCATGTTATGAAACAATATAAAAGCAATACTTGGCCGAAGAGAAAATAAAATGGCAATGGATTGAGCCTTCATAGCAATGGCCGCACCTCAGGGGTTTTTCCAGTTCCCTCCTTCCTCAAGTAGATAAGGGTTAGGGATCTGTCCATGGAAGGAGTTTCCATTGTAGATGGGACGTGTGGCACAGGACACCTTTAGCATCACTAGAAGCAGTGCTTAGAGCAGCCCTGAAGTCAGCTCCTGGGGTGGAGGCTGGTTGCAGGCAAATCAGCTCCTCCAGCCAGGTGAGGGACGGGGTATAGGCAATGGGGGCGTAGCTCTGTGGTCAGCGTTAGTGCCTGGGGATCTCCAGCTAGGAGAGGCTTCTGTGGGGGAGGGGGAGGGTGGGGAGGAGGGGGAGGAGGAGGCAGCCTCTGAGGCACAGAAAGGCCAGCTAAGACTGCTAAGTGTACTCACAGGAATAGCCCAGATGGGGTGGCCCCGGGAGGCCTTCAGGGGCAGGGGCACTGGGGGATCCACGAGGTGGGCTGATAAATTTTGCCTCTGCTCTAATATCTTCTGTTACAGTAGACATATCCAGATGTAGCTGGTTCTGTGTAGTCACTTGGTAGCTGCCCTCCATCACTCTTGGCCTTGCACGTTCAGATGCTTACGTTTTTCATCAAGTGCACATTGGAACGGAAGAGTGTTCAGAACAAAAAGTCAACATGACCGTCCCAGCCAAGGCCTGGGACTGTTTTCAGCTGAGAGGATCCCTTATGGTGGCATCCCATGGCCTGCCTTTTGTTGTCGGGGTCATAATGCTGGATTCAGTTGCATCACCTGTAAAGAGCTTCTTTAAGAAGTCCTCACCTTCTTTTTTAAAATGTCCCCGGAGTTCCTGCGAAGTGCACACTCTCTGAGCTTTCGTTTCATCAGACAGCATGTGGGGTGCCCACCTGGCACTAACTGCGGAATCCAAGAAAACTGGTGATGTAGCCCACCCTCCCCTTAGAAATTCCTAACTTATCAGCAATGTCTTTGTTTGATGTGACAATTTCCGTGGATCAATTCTTCACCGTAATCTAATGAAGCTGGTCCCTTGCAGTCAGAGGCCTCCCACTTCATGGTTGTCACTCAGATCTGCTGGTCCCACTTCTCCATCTTTGAACTGCCTCACCCAGCATCTTACTGTCCTCACATCAACACACTGATTACCATGAATGGCTTGCATCTGTCTGTACATTTCAATTGGAGGAACCTTTTCTGCTGTTAAGAATTTACTAACAAGGAAGCCGGGATGGCTCAGCAGGTTAAGCGCTCACTTTGCAGCCCTGGGGACTGAGGATCAAATCCTGGCCCCGGCCTGTGTGGACCCACATGCTGAACTGGGGAGTGCTTCCCATGCGGGAGGCCCCCAGTTTGGTTCTTGTCCCCCCCCAGTTCAGCCCCTGGCTCAAGGGGGTGTACCTCTCATGCAGGACGCCCCAACCCAGTTCCTGCCCTGCAAGGCCCCTGCCCACCTGTGTGGAATGAAACCATGTGGAAAACTGTTGACATACAACTATGGAGACTGCTCTGGGCCCTCGCCCTTTTGTCTCTCTCTGTCTCTGTCTCTCTGTGTCTCTCTGTCAAAACAATAAAATAAATCTTAAAAAAAAAAAAGCATGATGGAAGGGAGCTACCATGTGACTACACAGAACTGGTTATATCCAGATATGTCCAATGTAACAAAATATTACAGCGGGGGCAAGATTGACCAGCCCGCCCTTGTAGCTGGAGAACCATCGCAGGGGGCCTGGGAGAGGTGCTGACTCCAGGGCCTGCCTTCCCCTCACTCCTCTCGCCGGGCCGTCCTCCAGAGCTGAGGGGTGGTGGGACTCATTCCTGTCTGCAAGTGGGGAGACCTTTGCCCGTTATCTGGGTCCTTGACTCCTACCCCAATAATGTGTCCTTCCTTCTCTCTGTCAACTGAACAGCCACCAAGCTCCATGGACACTCAGGTGTGCTCGCTAAGGAAGCAGGAAAGAGTGAGGAAGAGGGTCGTCTGGGGCATTGAGGTGGCTGAGGAGCTGCAGTGGAAGGGCTGGGAGCTGGGGAAGGAGATCACCAAGAACCTGGTTCTGAAAAACCTGTCCTTCAAAATCCAGAAGATGAAGTTCAGGTACGAGTACGAGGGATCAGAGACCCAGCCCCTGACCCCAAAGCAGCCACTCCTAAAAAAAACCCAAAAACCTTCAAATATATAAAATCAGAAAGGTGTGCAAAACATGTGCAATTTGAAGAATTAGCTAAGGTGAAATGCATGTCATCAGGTTAAATAATGGACTAATAACAGAGAAAGCTCACTTTCTCCCATTATGTGTCCCTTCCCTACTGGGGACGCCTACCTCTCCTGAGTCTCTCTCGCAGGCCCCCCAAGTCCAAGTTCTTCTTCACGGTCGTCCCTCAGCCCATCCTCCTGAGCCCGGGCATCAGCCTCACGCTCCCCATCATCTTCCGGCCTCTGGAGGAGGTGAGGCCCGCCATGGCAAGCAGAGGGCAGGCAGGGGCACAGCCACAGTGACCTCGGCACTGGCAGAGCCGAGCAGAGCTCTCCCGCCGCACGTGCACCCGGCCACGTAGCGAACACTCTAGCCCGGGAAGCCCTGGAGGGGCTCAGACCCTAAACTCACCAGCCCACGGGGCTTTCTTGTTGGGCATCACGGGAGAAAGGCGGAGCTACTCTACGGGCCATCAGAAAGCTCCAGCTTCTTCAGCCCCTTCTTGCTTGCAAAACGATCTCTCCTAAAACTTGGTTCCCCCCCCAAAGAGGCTCTGAGACCAAGACAGGGACAGAACACAGATATGACCCTCTCCTTGGAGACAGATGGTTGTGCTAGGAATGAGGGCTGTGGCCAAGGGCTGGGGCGGATGTGTGGTGCCTGAGTGCCACCCAGGTGGCAGTGATCAGGAACTGCCCCTGCCCACTCCCCCCGCCCCCCATGCTGCAGAAGGAGTACACGGACCAGCTGTGGTTTGAGAAAGCAGAGGGGACGTTCTGTGTGGACCTGAAGGCCATTCTGCCTTGTCATAATCTGATCTGCCCAGCATCCCTGCAGCTGCCCGTGTGTGCTGTGGGGGACACGGCCGAGGCCTGGTTCTGCCTGGACAATGTAGGGTGAGGGGAGTGGCTGAGGCTCAGGGGTGGGGAGACTGACAACTATGAGGAGGGTACCCGGGAGCAGGAGAGGCTGACAGGTCTGGTGGGGGGCAGGCTGCCCCGTCTCTGCCTTCCTAAAGCAGGGGCAGTGATCAAATGAGCCCGGCGGCTCTGACCTGCCCCTCCCTCCAGGGACCTGCCCACCGTCTTCACCTGGGAGTTCTCCAGCCCCTTCCAGATGCTGCCCACCATGGGGCTGCTGCAGCCAGGCCAGACGTGCCAGATCAAGGTGACCATTCAGCCATTCATGGCCCTCATCTACCAAGTCCCGGCCACGTGCTGGTACGGGGAGAGCAGCAAGCAGAAGAGCTGCATCCAGTTGCAGGCGACAGGTGAGGCCGGCCTCCCACGTGTCCTCGGAGCCCACCCAGCGGCACGTCCCTGGGTCTCTAAGCCTCAGTGAGCTCCCCCTGCCCCATCTGCCTCCCTGGCCCGGCCCCCACAGGTCCTCCTCCAGCTTCCTGCCCTCCCCATGGCCCTGCAGGCTTTGCGTTTTCTTCACCTGGGGACACCTACCATCTTCGAGGGGCTGTTCACATCTGTAGACCCACAGAGAGCCCTGGTGGGTTTCTCCCCAAGACGCCCCTGTCTCTGCCCCAGCCAAATGCGCCCCGCTGCTGGTGAGCATAAGGCAGAAGCGGCCGGAGGACCAGGACGCTGAGGGCTCCCCGAAGGTGCTGCACTTCGGCTCCGTGGCTGTGGGCGGCACCTCGGAGAGGCAGATCACGATCCACAACCCGTCGGGGGTATGCGTCCTGCGCATGCTGGAGGAGTGGGGAGAGGGCTTGGTGTCCCTGAAACCTACCCCCCCATTAGAATGTCCCCCTTTCCACATCTTTGGCTCCAAGCCTTGCATAACCCATATCTGTAGATACGCACGTGTCAGCAGAGGTCACCAGGTGTCTCCCTCTTCCCTGACCTCCCCCCTCCCCAGAGGAACCCCCAAAGCAGCCCAAGGACTGTACTGACCCCAGGACCACTGCTAGCCTTCATGGTGCCTTTGAGGGGGAGGGGGAGGTGCCCTCTGGCGGGTCCCAGTACAAAACGCACGGCTTGAGCTGCTCCTCCTGGTGGGGGTAGCGTCGCCCACACTCAAAGCCCGCAAGCCGGGCACAGGCTGGACACCAGCGGCCCTCCCCCCCTCGGCTGGGCACCTCAGCAATGACGGACTGACTCTCCCACCCGTGATCTGACCCCTCCTGTCCTCACCTGGCCTCACAGGTGAGTGTCCCGTTCAAGATTGAAGTGGCCCCAGACATGCTGACCAAGGACCAGGTCTTCTCGTGCCCCACGGCCTGTGGCATCGTGTCCCCAGGAGAGAAGAAATGCGTGTCGGTGTTCTTCCACCCCAAGACGCTGGACGTCAGAACGACGGACTACTTGTCCATCACGCCCTCTGGCTGTGCCTCCAAAACCCTGCTCAAGGTCGTGGGGTTCTGCAGAGGTACTGGCAGCCCCAGGCCGCCGCAGGTCCCTGAGGACAGGAGCAGCCCACGCTCGCGGCTGGGCAACGCTCCTAGCCGGCTCCTGCCAGCCGGGCGCCGCCTGGTCCTTCAGCCTGGGTGTCTGCTGCCCCCTGGTGGGCCCGGCGAGGAATCGTCTGCAGACACCGGGAGATCACGTTGCGGCCCCCACCCCTGGTGACCCGGAGGTTGGCTCCGGCCGCTGGGGCTCCCCGCCTTTCCAGCCGGGCCTTCTGGCTCCAGGCGGCACCAGCTCCCATCTGTGGGCCCCTGTGTGAGACACCCGCGGGGCCTCCCAGGTGTCAGGGCCCGCTCACGGGGTCTCCGTCTCCTACGCCCAGGTCCTGAGGTGTCCCTGCAGCACTCCTGCGTGGATTTCAGCTGGGTCTGCCTCGGAGAGCGCTCAGAGCAGCTCCTGTGGATCGAGAACAAAGCCGACTGCACAGCCCACTTCCAGTTTGCCTTTGACTGCCCGCAGAGCGTCTTCAGCCTCAGACCCGCCTTCGGGACGCTGGTGGGCAAGGGCCGCATGACCCTGCGCTGTGCCTTCCAGCCCACTCACCCCCTGATCTACTTCCGAAGGGTGGCCTGTCTCGTCCACCACCAGGTGCGCGGTGGGGCAGGGGCCCAGCGGGTTCCCCTGGGAGCTGGAGGGGCCCTCTGAGGCCCAGGGCGGAGGACGCTCGGCGCTCCCCAGCACCTCGGCAGGGTCGTCTCCGGGGCCCCCCCGGTCTGGCACACGAACCCCGCTCTGAGTCCGGTGGGTGTGTCACTCTCGCCCTGACTGCTCCCAGCCGGGCAGAGTGGGGATTGCACCTCACCCCACACAGCACACGCAGGGCCAAGAGCCTCGACGTGAGGACCTCGGCCCCGGCCCCTGGGCAAGGCCACACAGGTTGTGCCCTGACCGGCTGGTGCCCAGGCAAGGCGGCCGGCGGAGGCCGAAATCGAGCCTCACTCGGACACATGTCGCAGGACCCGCTGTTCCTGGACCTGATTGGGACCTGCCACTCGGACAGCACCAAGCCGGCCATCCTGAGGCCTCAGCACCTTGCTTGGTACCGCACACACGTGGCGCGGGGCCTGACACTCTACCCGCCCGACACCCTGGGCCTCATGCTGAGTGAGAAGAAGCTGGCGCAGGATAAGGACGGGGCCCTCATGATTCCCATGGAGGTTCGATGGACCCCACTGGGCCCTGGGGGGGAGGGCAGGCTACCCTCCCAGGCTCATGCCCCCTTCTCTAGCGATTCTTGGGGTCCTGTACCCCCACAGCCTGGTGGGGGTGACCTACAAGGAGCTCTTACAGCCTGTTCCAGAAAGGAGCGTGCAGAGGAGGGGCATGCAGGGGGATGGCCGCTGGGCCCGCACCCACCTGTCTGTCCCCACGCAGGGCCCGGAGGACATGCCAGCCCTGCAGTATCCCCTCATCCCCCCCATCACGGAGTACTTCTTGGACGGCACCAGCGACGTGGCCATCTTCCCCCCGCCCATCAGCATAGAGCCTGTCGAGGTGGATTTTGGGGCCTGCCCGGGGCCCGAGAGCCCCAACCCTGTCCCTGTGTGCCTGATGAACCACACCCAGGGCAAGATCACCGTGGTCTGGACACGCAGGCCTGACTGCCCCTTCTGGGTGACGCCGGAAGCCTGCGACGTGCCGCCGCTCAAGTCCATGGCCATGCGCCTGCACTTCCATCCGCCTCACCCCAACTGCCTCTACGCCGTGGAGCTCGAAGCCTTCGCTGCCTATAAGGTGTGTGCCGCCCGAAGCGGTGGGGAGGTTGGTTCCCTGCCCCAGAGCCTGGCCACAGGGTCGGGGTCCGAGGGGGTGACAGTGGAGTGCTGCCGGATGCAGCCTCTCCCTCCAGAGGGAGAACTCAGCTGGGGTCAAGCCCTTGGGGAAAGTTTGGGACACAGGGAGAAGG
The DNA here is from genome assembly GCA_004027555.1 of Craseonycteris thonglongyai. NCBI lineage: Eukaryota > Metazoa > Chordata > Mammalia > Chiroptera > Craseonycteridae > Craseonycteris > Craseonycteris thonglongyai. The sequence goes on from PVKE010001876.1 coordinate 46,141, forward strand.
TCCCTGGGGCTCCTGGCGTCTCTTCTAGTCCTTGAGGTAGGAAGTGGTCCCTCTAGTAGAGCCATGGGCAGGAACCAGGGATCAGCAGAGGTGCCAGGTACTCAGGTGTGGGGGGCGGGGTTTTAGCACAGCTTCCCTTGGCCAGGAAATGGAGCAGAGATGGTCCCCGGCCCAGCCTCAGTCCCAGACAGCCTTTGCGCTCCATTTGCACCTGCCCTTGCCCTCCCTTCTCAGTTCTGCCCACCTCGCTGTGTTTCCCTCGTGACATGGGCACTGGGGCCCACGGAAGAGTAGAGTGGTGCAGTCAAGGTCAATTCCCTTACCAACCATGTGACCTTGGACAAGTCCCTCATGATTCTGAGCCTTGGTCTTTTCACTATAAACGTGGAGTCATATTTGAGCTTTTCCAAAGCCAAGTGTTTCACGGCCTCCCTTCTGGTATCTTGGCAGTGGAGGTTTGTAGGAGCGAGGCTGTGGACACCTGCCTTGGCCGAGGCTAAGCCGGGCAGATGTTTAGGCTACCGGCTCTAGCCCTGCGCTGTCCAACACAGCAGCCACCAGCCACATGTGATCACTGAGCACTTGAAATGTGGCCAGTCCAAGCTGAGAGGTGCTGTAAGGGCAAGAGACACTCTGGATTTCGAAGGCTTAGCACACACACACACACACAAAAGGAAAATATCTCACACATCCCTTACATATCAATTATATGTGGAAATGGGATTTTAGATCTATTGGGTTGAATAAAGCATCTTCCCGAAATTCATTTCACGTGTTTCACTCTGTTCATGTGGCTACTGGAGCCTTTACAGTTACAGTGGCAACTCGCATTTGTGGCCTGTGTTATGTCGTATTTCCGCTGGGCAGTGCCTCTCTAGACACGCTCCCCACGGGCCGTCCTGGACCTGTTGTGAGGATTAGAGAGCGTGTTTGCTGAATGCTCAGTGTGGGGCCTGGCGCATAGCGAGAGGGGCTGTTATGGGTGTTGTTCTTCCCGGGAGTCCCCTCCCTTCTGTGCCCAGTGTAGGGAGTACAGGGGGGCAACCTGGGGTGCCCCACAGGGTCGGGCGCAGGACTGAGCTTGCCTGTGGGTCCGGCCCCCCTGCAGGTCCTGCAGACCTTCAGTAACATCGAGGAGGACTGCACAGTCTGCCCATCCTGGTGCCTGACACTCCAGGCAAGAGGCCACAGCTACTGTGCCGGCTTGGAGCACCACATCCCCCAATATTCCCTGGACGCCCCCAAGGTGAGAGTGGCCCCAGCAGCAGTGGGAGGTGGGACGGGAAGTCTGGCTTCTGCCGTGGCTTGCAGGCCTGCACCTCTTCGCTCTCTGATGGCCTCAGAAACACATTCCGGCCCCTGCCTGGCAGCCTCCTCACTGCCCGGGGCTCGGGGGCCGTTGAGGACTCTCTTCTGGGCCTTGGCGCTGTAATTGCGGGGAGTCTGGGGCTTGGACCGCTGGCTCTTGCCTGCTCCACCTGAACACGCTCTGGTCCTCTCAGGTTTCAAACGCTCCATCTCCTTCATTTGTCTTTCCCCTGTTTACTGAGCACCTGCTAGAGGTACGGCCACCACACCATGAGCCCCGGCCCTTGGGGATCACTAGGCCCTGGGGAGGTGTCCCTGGGGTTAGTCATAATTCCCAGGCCTCTCCTACCTGAGAAGCAGGGTGACAGCGCTTGAAAGCACAGAGCCCGGAGCTGGAAACTCTGGTTTCTCCTCTGACGATGTCACTCTTTTCACCTGTCTCCCCCGCCCTCCTGCCTCATGTTGCTGGAAAGGGTGCTTGGAGGCAATCCTGCTCCCCCTACCTACCAGCTACACTTCTGCGCAAGGGCGCCCCTTCCTGAAGCCCTCCCGGACTGCACAGGGCTCTCCTCACGGACCTCCCTGTCCCTGTCCCTTGGCCAGTTCCTCCCAGCAGTTGTGACCTTTACCACCACCCAGCACATTCTGGGCCCGGGCCACATCCCCATGCCTCGTGCAGTGCCCGATTCCCAGCTGGACGGGGCACCCTGGGCAGCAGCTTCAGGCCTTGTGCCTTGTAGCCTGCTCAGCTCTTAGCCTGGTGCTTGACCACACCCTAGATGCTTAAGGGGTGTTGGGAAGCTGGGGTTGCTGGGGCTTTTCCTTTCTCAAAGTGTGGTTCCCCTCACCACCTGCAGGAGAATCACCTAGAAGAGGCTGATTGCCTCTGAATCTCTGCACCGGAACCTCTGAAAGTGGGTGCTCCTGAGGGTGATTTGAAGGCACCCTAAAATGAAACAACTCCTACTTAATCTTGGGGCGGTATCTCAGAGGCCCAAGTCTCCCAGACCCAGTTCCTATGGCCACTCCATCTTCCTGTCTGGAGGTCTCTGGAGGACAGAAGCATTTTTTGGGGTGGGGGGTGCTTGGTGGTGGCCTCCCTCCAGTCTCTGCTCCCAGGGTGTTGACTGGATGCAAGGAGGTATCTTGGGTCTCCTTAGAGATAGCCCCATGCAAACCTGCATAGACTTCCCTGCGTGTGTGTGCCGGGACGAGAGGAGGTCCATCTTCTCTTGCACCCCAGCTATTTCCCGCAGTGTCTCCTGGCGAGCCCTCCTCCCGCAGCCTGCTTCTGGTCAACAAAGGCCCCATGCTGCTGACCTTCAACCTGGTCCCCAACAGCAGTGCGGACGTCTCCCTGCGGCCCAGCTCAGGCCTGGTGGCCCCTGGGGCTCACCAGATCTTGCTCGTGTGCACCTACCCGAAGGGCATCTCCTGGAAGCAGCACATATTCTACTTGCAGTTCAACTTTTCCCCTCAGGATTTCAAGGTGGGAGGCAGGGGTAGGGGGCTGGGGGCTGGGGACAGGCCCGCAGTCTGGGGCTTCTCTTTTCAATGCCACATGCTGGGCTTGGCCTCTAAAGCTCACTTAAATTAGCCGAACGGCTGTTCCTCCTCCAAGAAATGGCATGCCAGGGAGAAGACCCCACCCTACCCCCCGCCACACCTGTGAACGGCTCTCCCCACCCTCCTGAGGTCTGGGACAAGAAAGGGGGTGCAGAGGTCCCACAGCAAGGAGCAGGGGTGACACAAGACTTTCTGCATGTGCTCTCTGAGTCCCTGAGTTCTGTTCAAGACCCATCTCCTGGGTCAGCCCTGACCCACCCTGCCTTTGACAGAAGCTTCCCGTGCCCGGGATGGTGCCTTTTGCTGCCTTTCCCGGGGGGGGGGGGGAAGCTGCCGTCCATGGCTGGGCTGGACATTTGGGGGAGCAGGGCTGCGTAGTGAGGTCAGGGCACTGCCCTCCCTTGTCTGGCCCCAGGAGGTGAGTCTGCAGAGCCGGGAGGAGCCGCTGCAGCTGCACCTGCAGCTGGACAACCACAAAAGCGTCTTCTTCAAGCCCACCCAGGTGGGCTGCTCGTCCACCAGCCTCTTCACCTTCCACAACCCTTCCCGTCGGCCGCTAGAGTTTGAGTGGAGGGTCTCCCAGCATCACCGAAAGACGCTGGCCGTGCAGCCTGCCAGGGGGCTTATCCAGTCCAACGAGAACCTCGTGAGTGCCCGGCCCCTCTGCTACCTCTTGTCATGCCCACTGGGCCAGGCTCCCACTCACTCCTTAGTCACCTCCTCAGCCTCATGAGAAGCTGCAACTGCCTTTATCATCACCTCCCTTTTACAAGAAAAAAACGGAGACTTGGAGAAGAAAAATCCATTCACTGAGATTCTAAATTTGGAGGTGCAGAGCTGGGACTCGAACCAGGGTTTCTGATGCCACTGCCCAGGGGCGATCCCCGCTCTCTCTGCCCATGGTCCCCAGACTGTGAGATGACTGGGAAGTGGTTTGGAGCAGCTAGATTTGAGGCCAGTCGGGTGGCCGTCATTAAGTGGTGAGGATGGGGACTCCTCTCCAGGAGCCCCCCAGTGGCCGTCCGGGTGGGGACACAGGGCTGGGATGTATACTAGCAGACGCCCATCTTGGCCTAGGGCCTTATAGACTAGTGGGGAGGCCAAACTTGGGCTATAAGCCACCGGCATAGGGTGTCTGTAAGGACCCAGGGTGGTCATCAGTGAGGCAGGAGACCACGCAGACACTGGGGTTGGCCTTGAGTGCTCACACGCCAGCGCCCGCCAATGCCCTCACCAGCTGTGTGACCTTAGGTAAGTCACCCCCAGTCTCTGAGTCTCTGGTTTCTCATTAGAAAACGATGCACTAGAGTAATACCACTTACCTTGTGGAAGTAAAGAATTGAGGGGAAGCCGGGATGGCTCAGCAGGTTAAGCGCTCACTTTGCAGCGCCGGCGACCGAGGATTAAGTCCCAGCCCCGGCCCGTGCGGAACCATGTGCTGAACTGGGGAGTGCCCCCAGTTCGGTTCTCTCTTGGTCTCTGTATCTCTCTCTCTCTGTCAAAAAAACAATAAAAAAATAAAAAAGAAAGAAAGAAAAGAATTGATAGGCCTAGGGCGTTACGTGACACACGACGGGTTACGTAAAGTGCCCGGTACAAGGCAAAACGCTCAGGAAGGGTTACCTTAGCTGCAGTGAGACCTCAGATGGCCAGGGGTCTGGGTAGGAGACCCCCACACAGGGCTAATCTCTGACCCCCAGACGCTGACGTGGACCTTCAGCCCTCTGGAGGAGACCAAGTACTTGTTCCGAGTGGGGGTGTGGGTCTGGGAAGCCGGCCTGCCCCCAAACACCAAGCCGCCGGCCACCACCCACTACATGGTCCGGCTGGTGGGCATGGGCATCACCAGCAGACTCACTGTGAGTGGGAGAACCCTGGAGGGTTGGGGTGGGGAGCTGGGGGGAGGGGCCAGGACACCCCAGGGGGCCCCACTCCAAGGAGGCAGGGGGTGGGTGCTCTCTGGACCTGCCCCTCCTTGGGGGTTCTCTCAGGCCAGCGGTGGGGAGCCCCCCGCCCCGGCTGGCTGACTCTGGCCCTCAGGTCAAGGAGAAGGAGCTGGACTTCGGGAATGTGGTCGTGAACAGCAAACAGTCCAGGTTGCTGGTGCTCCTGAATGAAGGCAACTGCACCCTGGATTATCACCTGTCCCTGGAACAGTGTAGCCCTGAGGGCACCAGCGAAGACCCCCTTGGTACGGGGCTGGGGCTGGGGCAGGGGGCGGGCACTGGTTAAGACTTGGGGGTGGGCAGAGCAGGGCTTAAGCCTTGGTGCATCCCCTCTCCGAGCCTCAGAGTCCTCGTCTATAAAATGGGGCTACTGGTGGCCCCTTCCTCACAGGCTGCGAGGCAGAGCGAAGTGGGTGCCAGTGACACAAAGACAGGTCTGGGAGGAGGGGTTCTGCTCCCCACTTTCCGGCTCAGAGCCTGTTTGGTAGCCAGTTGCTCTGCTGGCCCTGGGAGGGTGTCTGGGAAGGGTCTGGCCTGCACTGAAGGGTCATCTCCGAGCAGCTCTCCAGCTGGACCGCATGGAGGGGAAGATGCCACCCCGGTCCCAGGACACGCTCTGCCTGACTGTCTATCCCAACCACCGGTCCCAGTACTCCTGGGCCATCAGCTACTCTCTCCTCTCCCACAGAGGTACCTGGGTCACCTGGCGTGGAGAGTCAGTCCTTGGAGGAAAGAGGGAGAGCTGTGTGAGCAGGACTTGGGGGGGGGTTGGGGGGGTGCAGACAGAGCTAGCGAGGTGAGTGTGAGCATGCTAGGGTGTGCCTTGGTGGTTCTCGTGTGTGGGCCTCATAGCAACCGCCTGTCTGTGCCGGGGGTCCCGGTACGTGGTGCCTGAGCCCTGGAGGACTCAACGTGGAGCGTTTGGGGCTGTGCTGATTTACTGGGAGGCCTTCGACAAGTCCGCAGCCGCTTTGGGCCTCCGCTTCCTCCTCAGTAGCCGGCCCCGGGCCGCTGGGAGTTATCCAGGGCAGCCCAGAGGAGGAGGCAGAGTGTGGACTTGAGCCAGACTGCCCGGGACGGGATCCTGGCCCCAATGCCTATTAGCCACATAATCTTAGCAAGCTGTTTAACCTCCCCATGCCTCAGCTTCCACATCTGCAAAATGGGGGTAGCACAGGCAAGAAAAAGAAAGAAGCAGGGATCCAGTTTATACATGGATGAACCTTGAGAACATTATGCCAAGTGGAGGAATCCAGTCACAGAAAGCCACAGAGGGTTTGAGTCGATTTATGTGAAACATCCAGAATGGGCAAATCTCTAGAGACAGAGAGTAGAATGGGGCTTACCAGGTGCAGCGGGGGAGGGAGAATGGGGAGTGACAGCTACTTGGTACTTTCTGTGGTGATGAAAATGTTCTAAAATGATCGCTGATGGTTGCACAGCTTTGTGAATCTACAGAAAACACCAAATTGTATAGTTAAAAGGGTTACTGTGGTGAATTGTGTTTCAGTGAAGCTGTTGGTAAGCGTTCTTTTGGACACAATGAGCGGTGCACCTTAAATACAGTGGCGTGTGTAGCACTTGGGACTGTGCCTGGGATGTGAGAGTTTCAGACAAAGGCTGGCTGTTGTTGGAAATGTCCACAGCCTGGGAGACACCTGCTGCTCCCGACAAAGGGCCCCGGGCAGGTTCTGCACGCCCCGCCCTGGCAGAGCCCGGGGGTGAGCCCCCCTCTCCCCAGCATCCTGTCCCCCCAGGTAAGGAGGCTGGGGAGAAGCGGGAGCTGTGCCGCGTCTTCCTGACGGCCGTGTACCCCTCACTCTCCGTCCTGGATGCCTGCTCCACCGGCAGCGCCGAGGGCATCACCCGGAAGCGCCTGTGGCACCTCTTCTCCCTGGACATGCTCAACAGCTACTTGGCACGTGACCCCAGCCCCGGGGAGCTCACCTACAAGGTGCCCACCCGGCATAGGTGAGCTGGGCCTGGGGACCGGGCAGCGCCTACCTGGGCATATGCTTGGAGCTTTCTGCTCACTCCTCCAGCACCAGGCCCTGTCCAAGACGGAGCTGCCTACCGCCCTCCCAATTCTCACCCACCCCTAGAGGACGGGCCTGGAGAAGGCGGGGACTGGCTGGAGGTCCCAAGTGCTAGCCCACCCTGCCTGTGAGCCCCAGCCTCCAATTCCCACCTGAGGGAGATGAGCTCCAAGCCAGCCACCCAGGGAGGGCCAGCCACCCCTTCCCCGCCCCGTCCCCGCCCTGTCCCCGCCCCTGTCCCCACCCCCATCCCCGCCCCATCCCCACCCTGTTCACACCCCCTGTCCCCACCCCATCCCCGCCCCATCCCCACCCCGTCCCCGCCCCGTCCCCACCCCGTCCCCACCCCTGTCTCTGAGCCTGTTTCTCTACTTCCACAGCACAAGCCAGATCCCCCCTGTCTTCACCCCGCTGAAGCTTGACTTCAATTTCGGGGCGGCACCCATAGAGGCCCCGGCCTCTGCGGTGCTCCTGTGGCTGAGGAACAGCGGCCTGGTGCCCCTGGACTGGTATGGCCGGCGTGCGGGGACCGGGGCCTGGGCCGCAGGTGCTGGACACCTTCTCTCACTGGTGGCAGGCCGGGCTGCCGGGTGTCTGTGAAGAGTGGGTCCCCCACTGATGGGGTGTGGAGACCAGGGTGGAATGGGGGTCGCCCAGCAGGACCCAGGGCCTGTCGCTGGCTGGGACGCGTCAGCAGGCGTAGAAGTGGTGGGGTCTCCCTGCTGGAGTCTGGCAGTGTCACCTCCACACCTAATGAATGAGAAGCATCTGCTGAGGGCTGGCTCCCCGCCCGGCAAACGGGGCTTTTCTCCTCCAAGCCTCACACCAACCCCGCAAGAAAAGCCCCCCTTGCTGACTCTTTGCCAGACGGGAGGTGAAGGACTCAGCCAGGAACGGGCAGAGCCAGGTTCCAGCCCAGACCCGTTGGACCCCAGAGCCCCCACCTGCACCGCTAGCCAGCAAGGCTCCGGCCTGCTCTTGTGTGCGGGCCACTGCGCTGGGCGCTGGGGCGCCTGGCAGAGCCCCTGTCTGAGGGCGGCCGGGCCTGTGCGGGGCGAGGAGGCGGTCTCGGCGGGGATGCACAGCGTCGGGGACGATGGTGTGACCGTGAAGAAGCGTGGGGCTGGCCGAGGAGCCCGGGCTAGGTGCGGGGCCGGCCGCACCACTGCAGACACGCGGAGCCCACGCCTGCCCCGCTTGGCCGGCCTCCCACGGGGCCCCGAGCTCATGCCCAGTACACATCCCGCTTCCACGCCAGGGCTCTTCCCTGTTCTTCCTCCCTGCCTCTGCCACGCGCCTTGACTTCCTCGCAGACTTCCTTCTGGTGCCTTCTAATTTTGCTTGGCTAGACAGAGGTGAGAGAGAAGTGTGTCCACCTGGAATTGAGGAGAGCCAGGAGTCTAGCCCGGGTGCGGCAGTGGGTGGGTGAGCGCGGGGATGTGCAGACAGCTGCAGCTGGGGTCTCCGGAGCCTTCCTGCCTGAGCAGGGAGGCGTGGGGGGTGGGGGCGGCACCCCTAGAGGTGCCGTGGCTGCCCCTCACTCTCTGGACTGCCTGGCGCCTCCCTGTGGTGGAGGGAGCTGGGGACACTAAGTGGCTGCTGTCTGAGAAGGGCTGTGAGTAGCTGGGGCCTGAATGACTGCGGAAGCTTGACAGGCAGGGCGGCTGGCCTGATGGGGAAGGCCTGGCGCTCTGAACTCTGGGCCCACCATTCACGGGGCTCTTTGAGTGGCCAGAAGCCAGGCTCTCTGGGGCTGGGTGTGTGAGTGTGTGTGTGTGTGTGTGTGTGTGTGTGTGTGCGCGCACACACGGGATGGGAGAGGACAGGAAAAGTGTCATTGGCCTGTGTCCTGGCATGGAGCAGGGTATTTGGGTGGATTGTGTGTGCATGTGTGTTTGTAGGAGCAAGCCAGCTCACACTCTCCGTGGAGAGGGTCCAGGTTGCTTGAAACCGAGGCGGGAGGAAGCCCGGGCAGAGCGCTGGCCAAGCCGGGCCCATTCGTCAGATCATTTGAGGTTCAGGAAGGCAGTCTGTGCCTCTTCCAGGATTCCAAACTCAGGGAGCCTTCCTTGGACGGCTTCTCTCCCAGGCTTTTTGTGTTGTGTTGCCTTTCCATTCCTTAGAAGGCTATTTTCGAAAATGCTAGTTGATTTCTGCTGACCTTATACAGAACAGACTGAAGGTTTTATCCCTGCCAAGACCAGCAAGAAACGGAATGCGGACTTGACCTGGAGGTGGCAGCAGGCAGGACAGGCAGAGTGAGAACCCCAAGGATGAGGAGAGCAGCGGGGCAGACGGGGAGCCACACTGCGGCCCATTCCCTCCAAGCCTCGGCCCGGCAGTATGTGGGGTCTTGCGTTTAGGGGACATTCCTTACAGAGGCTGATGAACATCAGCTGTGCCCTCATGAAGTCACTGGCTAAACCTCTGCCAGGGCTTCCTAGGTGCGGGCCCCAGGCTGGCTCTGAGTGCAAATGCAGACGGGCCTAGGCCGGGTGATGTGAGCTGTGAAAGAGGTAGTGCAGCACTGGAGGCCCCTTCATTTCAGAAGTGGTGGTGGTGGAGGTGGGGGAGGCTCATCAGAAAGGCTTCCTGGAGAAAGCGGCAACCAAGCTCGACCCGCAGCCTCGGTAGAAGAGGCAGACAGTTTGCAACGAGCCTTCCCACAGTGCCTGGCGTGCACACGGGTAAGACAAGAGGGCACAGCATGGCAGGAGCAGTGATCGGGAAGGAGGGACGGGCCTCAGACGCAGCTGGAGATGCAGGCAAGGGCCAAGGTCTAGGCCAAGCTTGTCCAACCTGCGGCTTTGAGTGTGGCCCCACACAGATTCGTAAACTTTCTGAAAACATCATGAGATTTTGTTGTGACCTTTTTTTTTTTTTAGTTCATCAGCTATCATTAGCCTTAGTATATTTTATTGTGTGGCCCAAAACAGTTCTTCCCGTGTGGCTCAGGGAAGCCAAAGGGCTGGACACCCCTGGTCAAGGCCTTGGGATCCTTCCCCTTCTGAGAGTTTAAGCTTCTTCCCCAGACCATGGATGGGATGTAAACTGGGGTGGGGGGCACTCTCACCATGTACTCACTTTCAAGACCTGCCACTGGTTTTGGGTAAGGGGTACGGGGAGAGGAACAGATTAGCAGCCCAAGGCAGGGGAACAGGTGAGGAGGCTGTTGAGGGCCCCACTACAGGCCTGGCAAGGAAAAGAGCCCCGGACGACGTAGAGGGAGACCAGGCGAGGGCCATGAGGGAAGCGGAGGCGCTGAAACTATCCAGATGGCCCCAAAGTAGCAAGATCTCCAGTTTGGCGGCTGATCAATATGCCCCAGATACAACAACAAGAGCAGTGTATTCGCCTGTATCAAGTCAAACAGCACCAGGGCGATGGAAGCCTGCAGGATACTCACCAGCTCCCCCTCCAAGCCCAGCCTGCTGGAAAGACGGGTGAAGTGTGCCCCTCTGTCAGCGCCTGTCCCACACGCAGGCCCAGGAACGCAGCCGCAGGGGGGCTGTTTCTCTCATCTGTTTACAGTGATGGCCCCACACTGTGCACGTCAGCATTTCTTCCTGCTCAGCGTTACCTCATCCCATGTCTCACTCAGCATTACGTTTTCTCTCCCCACTCTCCCAGTAGCATTCCCTTCAGGTCCACACGCACAGAAACAGCTCATTCTTTCCAGTAGTTGCCTAATATTCCGTCACATATGAGTGGCCCTTGGGTTATGAAATCACTCCTTTCGTGGATGACGTTAGTTGTTCCCAGTGCCTTTTTTTTTTTTTTTGTCACTACAGAGAAAGTTGCAGTTAACATCCTCATGTGTGTGCATGTGCACATGTGCATGTGTGTGCATGGGTGTTTATTCCTGCAGGTTACTGCTCTAAAATAGGATTTCTGAGTGAAAGAGCATACACGCTTTTTATTCCAAATTCTCACAAGAAACTGGTGGTAGCAGTTCCTTCTCTCCCTACCTCTGGTTGGGGGTCTCTCTTCTTTCTAAACTCACCAGCATTGGATGGAACTCTTTTCCACATTTCCAGTGTGAAAATATGGAAGATTGACTTGGAGTTTTGATTTGCTTTTTCCACCTCCCACTGAGCCTTTTCAGAGGTGTTGCCCCCACGGCTCCCTGTTCCCAGCTTCCACCCAGCTTGGGGCCAGCTCTGGGCCAGCTCTCTGAGAGTGAAGGGGTCCTCTTCGGATTGTGGCCTTGGGGCCCCTCTGTCACTTGTTTTGTCAGCTACTTAGAGTGCAGGGTCTATTTTACTGCATTGGGAGGCATTTCAGGGGCATTCATGTAGAGCCCAGCTTTGCTTCAGATTTCAGAGCTGCAGCCCTGCCAGGGTGTCTGCTCTCTGCCCTGTGCCCAAGCTGAGCCCTGGGTGATGCTGCTGTCATTTCTAGGTGCCTCCAGAGTTAACGGCCAGCCCCACCCGGCCCACATATACAAGCAACCCCCTGGCACCTGTCACGGGAGCCAGTCTTCACTTCTGTTTAGTCAGCACAGCCTTGGTTCTGTTCCTGGGATTGGGGGCCACTGTGAAACAAGAATTGACAGCAGCCACGCATGGGACAGCTTGCCAAATGGGGGCACGAAGAGGAGAGGCATGGAGGAGGCGCCCATCTGTCCCACCCGGGGCTCAGTGCTCTCATCTCTCTGCTCTGACAGGCTTCACCCCTCCTGCTTTGCTCCCCTCTCCCAGGGCCTTCCTCTTCCCAAGGGACCAGCAGATCGACCTGGAGTTATGGGCTGAGCAAGCAGAGTTCGACTCCACAGAGCTGCACCAAATGCGAGTGCAGGACAATGGTGTATTCTCCATCAGCCCCAAGGCTGGGAGCCTGAGCCCCGGGCAGGAGCAGGTGGTGGAGTTCAAATACAGGTGCCCCACCACTGCCCATCCTGCACTTTCGGCCCTGGAGGGCCCCCCCTTTTCCCCTAGCCCCTGCAGGAGCCTGGCCTTGCACTGTGTGATTCCCAGGTACCCTGAGTGGCCACCATCCTGGGGGGACTCCACCTTCCCACCTGCCCCAACCCAGGGGCTTCCACATCCTCCCAGGGGCTAGCTGGCTCAAAGCCACAGGCGGGCCATGACCCTTTGTTCTCCCCTTGTACCAGGGTTCCGTAACTCATCCCGGACTTGTCCCCTCCCTTCCAGCCACCTGTTTATTGGCACTGATCGCCTCCCGGTGCTCTTCAAGGTGTCCCACGGCCGGGAGGTCCTGGTGAGGCCCCACGCCCTGGTTGTGTCCTGGACAACCAAGAGAGAGGAGCAGGGAGCCGTGCTCCCCGGGGAGCTGGGGCCCCGATCGCTTTGCTAAGTGCGTCTCTTCCTCCCAGGGAAGCACTCTGCTCATGAGCTCTCTCTTTCCAGCTAAATTTCATAGGTGTGACAGTGAAGCTGGAGCAGAAGTATGTGCACTTCACCTCCACTAGCCACCAATTCATCCCTGTCCCCATCGGCGACATACTGCCCCCACGGCAGGTCAGTGGTCTATGTCATCCGGGTCACCAAGAGACCTAACTATTGAACTTTGTGTACCTGCATCAGCCCTTGACAGGCTGACAAAGACCCTGCCCCCTACAAGCCCTCACTCTAAGTGGTGGCGCTGCAGGTTGAACCCTGAGATTGAGCAACTGGGAGAGGCCTGAGGCGGGAGGGTGCAGCTTCCTGGGGCCTGGCGTTCAGCCCTGGTGGGCATGACCCACTAAATCGGTTTCATGGCCTACTACTCACTAATAGGTCTCAGCCACAGTCTGAAAATCACTGGTCCAAGAAGGACTTTTTTTTTTTTTTAAATGTGAAAAACTGGAATGTGGATTCTCATAAAGCTATAGACCAGTAGGTGCTGAGAAAGATGAGGAGGCTGGGCCTTAAACCGGATGAACTCTTTATTCTCTCTGGCTTCCATCTTCTTATCTCTAAGATAAAGGGTTGAATCAGAAGATCTCAGGTTTTCCCCTCAGGATGTTTTGTGATTCCCAAATTTTTGAGTTGGTCTTAGGGGACCTCATACCTTCCTAACGCTCCCTTATCTGCCTTAAGCAAGACTGCCTCTAATGACAGACATGGGAAATGGCAGCATCACAGGTGGTTGATTAGAAGCAGCGCCTAGAAAAGGATGAAGGGTCTGGATGGTGCATGCATGGACATTTCCCTAAATTCCAACACTAAGCACATGAGCATTAGTGTCGCCTTATACCTTGATAAAAGTAAGTTGAAAGCAAATAAAATAAGGATTACAGATTACCCTAAAATGTCACAGGCTGAAAATACTGTTATACAAAGTCTGACAATTAAGTTCATGAACTTTTCAACGTGCGCTTATGTTGGCAGCGCTGTACAAACAACTTGGTAAGGTGTCACTTAGCATGTCAGTGTCTCACAGCTGTGTTTGCGTTGACATGCGGCAGTGTCTTGCTGAGTGGTGTTCATTATTATGGTTGTGGGGTTTTGTGTGCCGTACTAGGAATGTTGGAGCTTTTAACTTTCTTGTTAAACTTGGCAAGAGTGGAAGTGAAATCAGGAACATGTTAGTCCAAGTTGATGGGGATAATGCCCTGAAGAAAACCGCAGTGTACAAATGGATTCGATGTTTTTCTGAGGGGAGAGAAAATGTCACTGACGAAGAGAGGTCAGGGCAGCCAAGAAGGAACATAACTAATGAAAACATTGCAAAAATTCATTAAATTGTGCATCAAAATCATCGGTTGACTGTGAGAAGCATAGCAGACCAAGTAAACATTGATAAACAATTAGGAAAATCTTAACTGAAAATCTTGGCATGAGAAAGATGTGTGCAAAAATGGTCCTGAAGGAGCTCACTGATGAACAAAAGCAAAGGAGAGTCCAAGTTTGCCAAGACCTTTTGGAGAGGCAAGACGATGTTTTGGGGCCATGTTATCACTGGTGATGAAACATGGGTGTACCAATATGACCCTGAAACAAAGTGTCAAAGTGCACAAAGGAAGTCAGACGATTTTCCACGACCAACAAAGTTCTGTCAGGGCAAATCAAGAGCAAAAACAATGTTGCTCACCTTTTTTGATATCACAGGGATTGTTCATTATGAATTTGTACCAACTGGACAGTCAACCAAGTTGACCATTTGGAAGCGCTAAAAAGACTGCATGAAAAAGTTAGACGACAACAACCTGAACTGTTCACTAACAACTCATGGCTCTTGCATCACGACAATGCACCAGCTCACACGGCATTGCCTATGAGGGAGTTTTTAGCCAGTAGAGTTTTTAGCTGTATTGGAGCACCCTCCCTAATTACCTGATTTGGCCTGCAATGACTTATTTCTTCACCCAAAGATAAAGGAAATATTGAAATGAAGACATTTTCATGACATCCAGGACATTAAGTGTAATATGACAGCTCTGATGGCCATTCTAGAAAAAGAGTTCCAAAATTGCTTTGAAGGGTGGACTAGGTGTTGGTGTCGGTGCATAGCTTCTGAGGGGGAGTACTTTGGAGGCGGCCCTTGTGATATTCAGCAATGAGGCATGTAGCACTTTTTCTAGGATGAGTCCATAAACTTAATTGTCAGACCTCATATACTTCTCGGGTGATCAAGCCATCAGGGAAACCAGAGGTATGTAGGGGAGCTCTGGGACTGGGGCTGACAGAACAGAGAACCACCTGCCTTCTCGCCATGGACACAGAATCCCAGGCTCTCTGCATTACCAGCCAGGGCCGGTTTGATGGATTCCCTCTTGCCACCCCCTGCAGATTTATGAGCTGTATAACGGTGGCTCAGTCCCCGTGACGTATGAGATCGAGACCAACATCCTGTCACAGGTTCAGAAAAAAAATTTCAATCACCCCATCTTCTGCTGCCTCAACCCCCAAGGGGAGATCCAGCCAGGCACAACGGCTCAGGTCTTATGGATCTTCTCACCGATCGAGGCCAAGACCTACACGGTGAGCAGCAGCCTCAGCTCATGTGCGGTGGAGGTGGCGGGTGGCCTCCTCAGCAGGCCTTGCTCTGACCGGGGCCTTCCTCCATCCTCCGAACTCCCAGGTGAATGTGCCCATACACATCCTGGGATGGAACTCAGCCATCATCAGCTTCCAGGGAGTGGGCTATGACCCTCATGTCATGGGGGACACAGCCTCTTTCCACCACATGTCATGGGACAACAGCTCCATGCACTCAAGGCTGATGGTTCCTGGACAGGTAGGGAGAAGAGAACCGAGAAGGCCTGAGGACCAGGAGGAGGCTGAGGGCCCCGAGTGGCCAGTGAGGACGGATAGGGAGGCGGGGAAGGAAACGAGAGGATGCTAAGGGAGGGATACAGAGGGAAAGCCTAGAACCAGCCCTCCTCCAGCGTGAGGAGGCGGCACCAGCTCCATGAGAGGCCTCCCCTGCCACCTAGTGCCCACAGGTGTGCCTGCTCAAGCCGCTCCCCCTGCTGCATAGCCCTCCCTCCGGCTCTCTTCTCTGGATGCGGACCGGGTGATTAGAAGGGGTAGAAAGAAGCTCCCCCACTCTAGGGCTCTAACGTGTTAGCTCCAAAAAGGAAAAGCTCCTCCCCTGGACCTACATGGATTTTGCTGGAAAATATCTAGGTTCAATAACAATATCTTCAATTCACATACTCCTCACTTTTGAGAGGTCTGACCCATCCATCCACCCGTCCATCCATCTCCTCATTGACCCACCTGCCTGTTTACTCATCCATGTATCTGTTCATCTGTCCACCCGGTTCTCCATCCATCCTTCCATGGACCACCCAGTCACTATCCACTCAGACTTCCGCCTGCCCACCCTCCCGTTCCTCCCCTTTAGACTGTTACTCAGGACAAGCACTGTGGAGGCCCTGGGAACACAGGAGAGTCAGACAAAGTCCTAGTCCTGGAGGGGCTCAGTCTGGACAGAGAGGAAGTGCCCCTTTCATGTGGCCTTGGTCTTTCCAGACACCTCTGCAACACAGTCTCTGTTCTGTGCCCAGTGACGATACCAATAGCTGATCACCAATTAATTTACAACCATCCTTCAGTGATTGACATTATGTTGGCTTTAGTTCTATCTTCTCTAAGTGAATTCCGATTTATCCGCCCTTCCAATCCCATTGTAGTGGTCAAATCATAGGTTTAGAGTGAGCTTGTTTGCATTTATCCCAGCTCTACCTGTGAGAGACCTTTGGAGAGCATCTGTTTATGCTTTCTGAATCTTAGCAGCATCTGTAAGATGGGGGCAACAGTGGTACCTATGTCATAAGGCTATTGGGAGGATCAAATGCATGTACATTGCCTACCATGGCACCTGACCTGTTGAAAGCACTCAGTAACTAGCAGCAGTTGCCATGCTTATTATTTCTTCACCTCCTGAAGTTGCTATTGTTTTGTCTCCACCAACAGGAGGTCTTCCTGTCCCAGTCTCACATCTCCCTGGGAAACATTCCTGTGCAGAGCAAGTGCAGACGCCTGCTGTTCCTCAACAACATCTCCAAGAATGAGACAGTTACCTTCATCTGGAAGCTGAGGCCCCTAGACTATGGCGAGGTAAGAGGCTCCTGGATTTTCTGCCAAAAACAATAAATCTTTAAAAAAAAATTAAAAAGAGGCTCTGGGGTCACAGAATCAGAGCCTCCAGTAGGGATCCAGACCTACCTCATCCCATCCCATCTTGTTCTATGTCACCCCATCCCGCCCATCCCACCTCATCCCACCCCATCCCACTCCACCCCATCCCACTCCACCCCATCTCATCCCATCTCACCCCATCCCATCCCATCCCATCCCACCCCACCTCATCCCACCCCATCCCACTCCATCCTATCCCACCCCATCCCATCCCATCCCACCCCGTCCCATCCCATGAAGCTCATTCCCCAAATCAACAGGTGTCCGTGAGTCCCATGAGAGGGAAGGTGGCTCCTGAAGAGATGATCCCATTTGTGGTGACTCTGAAGGCCTCAGTGCATGCCAGTTTCTACAGCATAGACCTGGTGTGCAAGGTAGGACCAGCCCCAGAGAGTAGCTGGGATAGAGCGTAGCTCCCAGTCCTGGGAGGTGGGGTGCACTGTAAGATCCCCAGCCCCCCAGAAAGAGCCAGCTCCTGGAAGAGTAGGAGGGTGGGGCACAGCATAGACACAGGGCCAGGCCTGGCCACAAGTCCTCCAGACCCTTGTCTTCCCTCTGCTTGTCCTCCAGGTGTACCGACAGGAACTCCTGAGGCAGTACCATGAGGACCTGCAGGAGTGGAAGGACGAGAAGGTGCGGCAGGAAGTGGAGTTCACCATCACAGATAGGAAAGTGAAGGTGAGGCGGGTACACTGGGCCTTGAGCACCGCCGATCTTTCTGATTGGCCTTACTAGGGGGGACAGAGGTGGTGATCCCAGGGAGTCCTACATGCGAAACTGGCCATCCTTCCCTAAGAGACTGGATTCTTTTCATTAGACCAAGCATAGCGCCTCCACAGGAGACTCAGGACACAGAAGGCTGTCTGACCATTCCTTGCTTCCGTATTTAACAAGTGCCTCTGGGTCCTGGGGACCCAGGAGAAACAAGATAGAGCTCCCCTTCTGATGGAGGGGTACGGCATTGTGGTTTTGGGTGCAGGCTCTGGGAACAATTTGCCGGGTCTTCATTCCGGGCTTGGATGATTTCTAGCTCTGTGATCTTGGTCAAGTTATTTAACCTCTCAGTTATCTCAACTGTAAAACGGGAATAATTTTGACATCTGGGATTGGCTTGAAGATAGTTCAGAAGTGAGGTGTAGGTGAGATAAGACTGGCCATGAGTGGCTAATTATTGGGTAGCGGGTAAGGGAGAATTCTTTATAGCATTCTCTCTGCTTCTGTATATAAATTATTTGACATTTTCCAAGGTTAAAACAAAAAGTTTTAAAGATATTTTTTAATGCAAGTAAAATATGATCTGCTTCGTAGGGCTATTGGGAAGATTAACTGAGTTAATCATGTGAAGTGCCTACAAGAGTGCCTGGCCCCAGTGAGCACTCACTCAACACAGGCTATTGCTTTTGGGGGGAGACTGATAACAAACATGAGACAAAACACTGGTCTGGGTTCCTCCCCTATCTCCTCGCTTCCCCACCCTGGTATTCTCGTATTTTGCTCACTTATGTGCACACCACACTGACGGCTCCACTGTGAATGCAGATCGTGCCTGCAGGGCCCAGAAGGGAATCTGAATTATTTAATAAGGGAAGCTGTGTCCTTATCACACCCAACTACAAAGCTCCAGGGCACACGGGCAGGCTCTCTTGGGGCAACCTGCACATGTTTGGTGGCATCTCCTCTTTCCTTCAGCTGGAGAATCATATTTTGCTTGTGTGCAGGCTGCACTTGCCTGGGGAAGGTTCTGGAAGAGGGTATGGGGAGGGGTTGGACAGGCACGAGGGCAGCATGTCCTGGCATTGACTTCAGACCTTTGGTAGGTCAGCAGGAAGGGCAGGACGAGGAAGCCCCTCTAGGCCTCTTGTGCCCTAAGCAGGCGTCTCTTTGCTTCCTCAGAGAAGGGCATCTTGTGCAGCCTGTGAGCCTGGGAGGAGGTACAAGGTAAGGCCATAAGCCCCAGGCCCAGCTCCTTGGGATCAAGAGGGTCCTTGCTTGTTCTCAGAGATGCCTCCAAGCCCTAGTCCAGCCTCTTAGAAGGCAGGGACGAAAGTGCTGATGGGAGGACTGGGTGGAGTGGTTGTGGGGCTAGGGAGCCTTGGGTGGTGGGAGTGCAGTCCCCAAGCCCCACATAACCACGCCTCCCCCTTCCCGAAGACACTTCCCCCCATCCCAAAGCAGCAGCCTCTCAGCCGGCCCACCCGCTGGAACCTTCAGAGCCCACAGGAGGACACGACCTGGCCGTGCCCCCAGCCGCCCCGGCCCAGCAAGCTGTACCTGAGCCTCACTGCCCGAGCGCACAGCCCTGACTACTTCCTGGACAACTTCTCTGGCTTTCACCGACACTTCCTACACCGGTGCGCTCTTCTCCTCTGCGGCAGGCCCCTCTCCCTCTCCGGAGCAGGGACGGCCCAGGCTCAGCAAGGGCTGAGGAGCAAGTGCAGTGGCCATCGGGCTAACGGGCATCGCTGGGCCTGGGTGCCCCCATTACTGCCTAGCCCCTTTATGAGGAGAGGGGCCAGGAGTCAGAGTCCCCCGGGGCCCCCTAGGCCTCTCCATCCTGACCCTCCCTTCCTTTCCGACTTGGAGTCTCTTCGGGTTCTGCATGGATGCTGAGGGTCGGGCTTAGTTCCCCACATGCAGCAGCACCACGTTTGGGTTAAGGCTGGGCCTCCCCAAACTCGTCTATGTCCTCATGACTGTGTGGCCCCCACCCCTGCTCACGCCCCCACCCCAATGCACGGTGGCTTGCCCAGGCCACTCACTGTCACGGCTCATGCCAGGGAGCTGCCAACGAGGAGCACCAAGGAGGAGTTGGAGGCTTCTGAGAAAGACTCGTCGGACACGTGGGCCCCTGTCCCCAAGCAGGAGAAGCAGCTTCTGGTGGACTGTCTCAGCACCATCATCAGGTGACCGCCCACCCCTGGGCCCCTCCCCCACCCTCTTTCCAGCTCCATCAGTCAGCTCTGGGCCCACCCACAGCCCCTAAAGCTCCAGCCCGTCCTTCCTCTTGCGATCCTTCCTCGGCGGCCCCAGGCCCTCCAGGATGGCCCAGCTCCAGTGGAGTTGGCCTGAGGGGCCTGCAAGGCGGGTCGGCTCTGTCATGGCTGGTAGATGAGAGCTGAAACCAGTTCACATCCCCCCAGGGTCCCTGCCCCGCCTCTGTGTTCCTCTGACCTGCTGGCTCTGCCTCCACCATATAACATTCATCTCTAAGGCTCCCTGGTGCCCGGAGGTGCCTTCCTCTAAAGAACAATGGGGGGTCCAGTGGACCAAGGGCCCCCTCCGCCACCCAGCGCCTGTTCGTGGACCCAGCGGGCAATGACCACCTGTTGGGAAAGCCTGAAACCAGAGCCCCACAGGGGACTGCAAGTCCTCTCCCCACCCTTCTCTTCCTCCTGCCACCCAGGGGCCTGCTGGAAGACAAGACCTTCCATGAGGCCATGGGCCAGAGCCTGGTGGAGCAGATGCCTTACTTTTGCCAGTTCCGGAATGAGCAGTGGGCACGGTTCATGGCTCAGAAGAGCAGCCTGCACAGAATGCCAGACCCGTCTCCGTCCTCCGGGAGCGGGGAGGATGGGGAAGGCAAGGAGCAGCACAAACGGAGGCTGCGGAAGAAGGAAGGCGAGGAAGAGGAGCAGGAGGAAGAGGAAGAGGAAGAGGAGGAGATGGAGGAGGAAGAGGAGATGGAGGAGGAGGAGGAGGAGATGGAGGAGGAGGAGGAGATGGAGGAGCAGGTGGAGGGGGAGCAGATGGGGGAGAAGGAAGAGAAGCTGACCTGGACAGGGGCCGAGCCCCCTCTGCAGCCCACGACCCAGGAGTCCCTGAAGTGGCGGTGGCAGCAGCAGGTGAAGGTCATGGTGAAGGAGGAACAAGAGCAGGACCAGAAGGAGGCCCTCAGCCGGTGAGCAGCCAGCCCCGGGTGGGGGTCTGCAGGGGGCTGTGTGCCGAGGACCCGAGGAAGCAGTGGGCTCCAGGCGCCTCACTGTGCGCAGACCCCTTCCCCGCCCGGTGCTCACTGGCGCTGCGCTAGAGCGGGAGGCCTGGGCCGGAGTCTATGCCTGTGCGTTCATGTTCTTCTCCAAGACCGGGCTAGGAACTCACTGTCTCACCACGTCCGGGAGGGGAGTTGTAGTCTTCAAGTTCTCTTCCATGGGGTCCTGGAACCAGGAGAGAAGTACCCCGGCTTCTCACACCACCTTCCCCTGGGGCTGTTCCCCCCCCCCAGTCCCTTCTGCACCCTCTCATTGCTGGACACCTCTCCCCAGACCTGGCTCTGAGATGAGGCCTACCATAGCCTGAGTTCGAATCCCACCACTTGGACCGACAGCTTAAGTTTGGCCCTGTAGTTAAGCCACCGTTTGAGTGTCTGTAGAACTGGAACGAGGATGCCCCGTACGTAGTGCTTAGTGCTCGAGGGCGCGGAGGGCAATGAGAATCCACACAGAGCACGAGGCGCGGCCGCCCGCGCAGAAGGCCGGGCGTGGCGGCGGCCTGACCCCGTGCCCGCCTGCCCCACAGGCTCCAGGCTTTCGCCAGCCTGCGGGAGGCGCTGCTGGAGAACATGATCCGGAACATCCTGGTGGAGGCGAGCCGCGGGGAGGTGGTGCTCACCTCGCGGCCGCGCGTCATCGCCCTGCCTCCGCTCAGCCTGCCCAGGTGGGGGCGCCCGGGCCTGCGCCGACCGCTCCGCAGGGGCGCAGCGGGCGGCAGAGGCGGGCAGACGTGGCCCCGAGCTTCGCCCTCACTCTTACCGGGAACTTGGTATCTCGCAGGATTCTGACCCCCGACCTGCTGCCGGCGGCGCCCCCAGGGCCACAGCCCACCGAGAGGGCCGGGCTGGGGGTGCCGCCCCCTCCAGACTTTGTGCGGACGCCCGCGCATAGCCCCTCCGACTTCCTTCCCTAGGTTCTGCCAGGCCCCCGTCCACCGCCCCACCAGTAAAGCACCTAGTCTTTTCTACTTCTGCCTTGACTTTGTTTCCCCGACGCGGGAACGGCGCGCGCTCGCGCTCTGATGGGCACAGATGGTGGCAGCGGCCGAGGTGGACCCCGGCGAGCCATCGGAGACGGGGGGACTGGCAGGTTGCGCCTCCGCACGGTACTGCACGGCAAGCCGGACTCGCCTCCGGCCTCAGCAGCGGGGAGGACAGGGCTGGCGAGGGGCTGGGAGAGGCCCCGGCTCCCTGCCGGGCGCTGGACCTGGTCCGGCCAGGGGAGGGCGCTGCGGGCGGGGCCTGGCCGGCCGTAGCGCCAGGCCCGGTCAATGCGGCAGGTGGCTGCGGGGCGAGGCGACCACCCCTCCCGTCCCCCTGCCGCCCGCTCCGAGGCTCAGCTGCTCCGCCGCGCCCCGCCCGCAGCCCTTTCTCAGCAGCTGCCGGGCTCCCCCCCCCCCTCCCCCGACTCCGCCCAGAGCTTGGGAAGGAAGGGAAACCGAGGCACGTCGCGGAGGGCCAAGCGCTAAGACGCCGGGACGCAGGTGGGGGCCACGGCCCCTACCAGCGACTCCCGTCGTGCATCTGAGTCCCCAGACCTGGGGACGACGGCCCGTCTTGCCTGGGATCCCCACCGCCCAGTCCCCCTAACCAGACAGCCCCTGCCCTCCGCTGCTGCGCTCCTCCCATCCTCGCGCTCCCCCGCCGGGGGCAGGTGGGTGGAAACGCGACATCTGGTGTTGTTCCAGAGGCGCCCGGGTCCCCGCCACGCGCAGCCCCCACCCGGGAGCCCCGGCCCCGAGCCGGGCGGGGCGGGGAGGGGGTGAGGGGACGCCCCACCTCCTCTGAGTCAATATTTGCCCCGAGCAAACGGGCGTCGGGACAGGTGTGCGTGTGCGCGTGTCTGTGCCCAGGGGCGGGGCTTGCCGGGCCGTATAAGGGCGCCGGCAGCCCGGGCTTGGGCACAAGCTCCGGGGCGCACGCTGGGGACCCAGCCACGCTGGCCGGGCCGGGTGGACGGCGGCCAGGGAGGGAGGGGCGGGCCAGGTGCGCACCTGCGGCCGCCGACGTGTCAGCCGCGGAGGCGCGCAGGCGAGGGCGGCGGCTGGCGGGGCGCTGTGCGGCCCTGCGCTCGCGGAAGACCCGGACCAGGCGCCCACCGCGGGCCACGGCGCGGCCCCGGGCCCTCCGCTCCCGCCCCGCGACGAGCCCCTCGCACAAACCGGACCTGAGCGTTTTGTTCGTTCGGCTCGCGTGAGGCAGGGGCGGCCTCTCAGCGGCCCGCCCGGGGGCCCAGCCCGATCGCCACGCAGGCACCTGCCGCCGCCGCCATCCGGGCCCGCAGAGGCTGTGCGCCGCCCGCCGGGGAGACCCGGCTCCCATCTGGGCCGCAACTCCGGGCCCCCACGCGGGCTCCAGCGGGTGGCAGCGGGCGGGGGGAGCGTTGGCCTTCCGGAGGTGGAAACCCGGCTTCTGGGCCCGCTCGGCCCCAGCGACCCCTGAGGCCTTGGGCAAGTCATGGCCAGGCTCTCCTCGGGGTTTCCCGCTTCCACCGTGAGGAGGTTGGTGTCGCCTCCCGCGGAGGACCTGACCAACCCCCAGATCCTGGCTCCTGGGCTTCTAGCAGGAGCTTTGGGCCCCCTGACCCGGGAAGTTGGAGGCCCTGGAGGGGCGAGAGCCATAGCGGTGAGGTGTGGAGAATCTGGGTAGGGAGGGCTAGAATCGCCACGGAGATCACGTCCCTCCCCCAGGCCTCCGGTGCTGTCCTGAGGGTTCACTCTCTGCCATCTCCCTGGCCCCTGTTTCAGTCTTCCCATGTTTAAGATGGACAGACAGACTGATTGGCGAGGACAAACACAGGCCCCCGGTAGCCCTTGCCTGGTGGGGTCCCCAGGCGCAGCGGCTCACTCACCACCTTCCCCAAACTTCATGACCCCAAGGCCTCTCTCTCAGTCAGCTGGGGTGGGTCTAAGTGGCCCTCAGCTTAGGGGGGAGTCCGCGGGTCATAAGCTACAACCCAAACCTGAGACAGACCACCCACCTCTCCCGGGACTCAAAGTGCTCAGATCTGACAGGGAGAAGAAGGGGTCGGAGGTTGCTTGAGAGCCCCGGCCTCCTGCTTGAACAGCCTATTACTGAGGGCTCCGTACAAGGCCTGGGGTCGGTCTGAGGCCCTCGCTGAGTCTCTGTTCTGTGACTCCAGGTGTCTTCCATTCACCCTCCCCAAACTGTGGGAGATGCTGAGCCGGCCCCAGGAGGGGCCCGCTGTAGATCGGAGCTGGAAGGCTCCTTGGACAGCAATAAGGAGGCTCATTTACTTCTGAGGGTGAGGCAGTGACATTGAGAGGGACGTGGGAGTGAGGGTCAGGAGTCCCTTCCAGCTGCCATAGCCTCAGGCCCCATGGGGTCTGCCGAGTCCTTGGCACAGAGAAAGGAAGGGTATGGTGATGAGATCTGCCTCTGGCAGATCACAGGCAGGTCTGGGGTGGGGGGTGGGGGTGGGATCTCAGGCAGCAGCCCTGGGAGGGCAGAGAGGCACGGGCCCCAGGCTGGGGTGTGCGCAGCCAGGCCTGGCCTGCCTCCATGACCAGGTTTCGGGCCTGGGCCCAGCCACCTGCTGCTTGCCTGGTACTGAATGAGGAGGGTCCTCCCGGTGTCTTTGAGGGCTTCCTCTGCCCTTTCCCAATCATAGAAGGGGGCTAGAGCTCTCACCTCTGCAATTCCAGATCCTGGGGATGCACAACAAAAGAGATCTCCCCATGGAATGACCCCCCAAGACACACACACACACACACCCCAGTCCTGGGAGGGGTGAGAAGATGAGGCCACCAGTGGGCTGGGGTCTGCCCTTGTGACAGAGCCATTACCTCTTCTCCCAGAGTCCAATTTCCTGGAACCTCCACCTCCACCTCCACCTCCACCTCCACCACCCCCAAGACCCGCATTTCCTGGCTCTGGTCAGGGACTGGGCCTCTCCTCCAGGTCCAGCCTCCCTGCCTGGCCGGGGGCGGAGTCTCCAGGCAGACGTGCAGGTGCGGGCTGGGTGAGGGGTGTGCTCAGCAGCTGGTGTGCAAGCCGGCCCCCTCCCCCTCCCCTGTCCAGCTCCCAGCCACAGCCTGCTTCCCGTCACCCCTGTCAGCACCCCGGGGGGCGGGAGAGCAGAGAGCAGGGAGTGGAGGAAGCAGAAAAGGATCCTGCTTGGAGGGCGGGCGGTGGTGGGAAACAGTTGAGTGGAAAAGGAAGAGGGGAGAGGATGCGGGCTGAGAACACAAGCAGGACAGCAGGACATACAGAGGGCGCAGCCCAAGGGGTGTAAGAGCCACAGGAGAACTTTCAGGGCCCAGAGAGGCAGCAGACATGCCCCCCCCAAATAAAACACACACACACACACACACACACACACACACAGTGAAAGCAAGAGCTAGAGAGAGGCAGAGGTGACCCTAGAGAAACCAGAGACGAGGGACAGAGACAGTGTGAGATAACCAGAGGTGTTCACTTCAGAGAGATGGAGGGACTTGGAGGGCCACAGGTTGGGGTAACCAGGGTGGGAGCACAGTGTGTGTGGAGGGGGCTGTGTGGCCCGGGGAAATGACATGGGTAAGGAGAGATCACCCCCAACAGAGCAGAAAGCGGTGCCTCTCTGTGGGCTGCAAATGGGACAGCCAGGGCTGGAGTGGGGGTGACTCCCTTATCTTCAGAGACGTCTCTCTTTCCATGGCAGGGCAGAAGGCGAAGAGGGGCCAAGCCCTTGGGGTATGATCCGACTCCATCTCTCCCCCTTTCTCTCTGGGCCACAGCTGGATAGCCGCACAGCTGTGGCAGCTGCCCTGCCCCCACTGCCCACCTGCTGACTCTGGCCCAGCCTTGGAACTTCTGAGTGTGAAAGCGGCCCAGGGTCCATGTGAGAGTGGGGGACCTGGGTGTGGAGGCATGGGGGGCAGGTGGGGGGGCTCATGCCCAGGTGCTAATCCCCACCCAGCCAAGGCAGAACCAGAGGCTCACTGACCTTCTTGGAGATTAGTCCCCATGGCAACAGCAGGGCAACTCACCCCTCACTCTGGCTAGGGGTGGGGGGTGGGGAGGGAACCTTCCTGAGGCATCACAGGATCACAGAAGTCAGGGCTGGGAGGCCCCGCCAGGATCAGCAGTCAGCTTAGTTTAGGGATACAAATCTGAGGCCCCAAGAGGGGGGTGACCTGCCCAAGACCATCTATGGAGCCAGGAAAAGCAGGGGGACCAGAAGTCACGTCTCCAGTTACACTCCCAAGCATTCTTTCCAGGAGCGTGGAGGCCTGATGAGAACAAAGAATATTGCGATACTCCCCCCTGGCCCTCCCAGCCCTCCCAAACTGAGCTCCTGCGCAGAATGGCTGGAATGGGGTGAGGCAGGAAGGCTCCCCATCCTGAGTAGCTGGCTTCTACAAGCAAGTGTGGGAAGGGGGATGCAGAGCCGGGAGCTATGCTTGGTGCCCTGACCCCCAGCCCAGCAGGGGGTGGGCAGGACCATGCAGAAAAGCCAGTTACAGCCACAACCATGCAACCGTAGCAGCTAACTTTTATGGGGTGCGTACAGCAGGTCAGTTCTGTGTTTTATATGCATTTCAATCTTCACAACAGTTTTTAAGACTATTCCCATTTTACAGAGGGGAAAACTGAGTAGTAGAGTGCAAAGTTTATCCAACTTGTAAACAGCAGAGCTTGGATTTGAACCCAGGCAGCAGCGTGACTCCAGAACCCACACTCTTTTTTTTTAATTTATTTTTATTTTTTGAACTGAACTGGAGGCCTCACTGCATTCGGGAAGCACACCCCAGCTCAGCATGTGGGTCCGCCTGGGCCATAGCCGGGATTCGATCCTCGGTCCTCCGGGCTTCAAAGCGAGCACTTAACCCGCTGAGCCATCCCGGCTTTCCCCATAGAACTCACACTCTTCGGTGTCTGTATGATCCTGGGTGGGTGGCTAGAATAATCTCCAGGTGACCGAGTGGGATGTGTGCTTGTGAAGGTTTGTACTCACGTATGACTCCCAACACCCAGCACAGTGCCCGGTATAAATACATCTTATTAAATATCTGGGAAATGAGTGAGCAAATGTCTGCCTGTCGGTGTGACTATGAAGTGTCTATTGAATCCTACGAGACTGTTCACATGTCATGCATGGGACCCGCCTGTGTGCCTGTGAACGTGCGTGTGCGTGGGCCCAGTCCCTGTCACCCTGGGCTAGCCTCGTGGCTTTGTGTCTGGGTGCGTGGGTGGGGGTGAAAGCTGCCTCTCACCTCCCTGGACCGTGGCCAGTTCTCCATCCCCACAGAGGGGCCTAGGAGAAGGGCTGTTTATAGTGGACAGGACAATGGCTCCCGCCCCCTCAGGACCCACCTCTTTGGGGCCCAGCTGTCCCACCTGCCTGAGCTGAGCTGGGCTGGTATCTGTCTCACCCCTGTTATCTCTGTCTCCCAGGAGACCAGACCTCACAGCCCCAGGGAAAGTGCTCATCTGCCTGTTTCTGGCTCCAGACCTGGGGTGGGGGTGGGGAGTGGAGGAGCAAGGCTGCAAAGGAGGGGCTGGTGGTGGCACTAGGGTGCGGAGGGCACCATTCACAGAATTTGCATCTGCAGTCGGCAAAGCCCTGGCTGATTTCCCAGTGAAATGAGGGGTGAGGGCTGGGAGCAGGGCGGCTTCAGGAGAGAACACGGGCCACCCAGCAGTACTGAGACGTGGGGCCTTCCCTGGGATGGGGTTCTATGTGAGGGAGACGTCAATTCTCTAGGGATACTAAGGGCCATCACTTGGGATGGGGACCGGGCCGGAGCCCAGGATTGGTTTTGCGGGTTTCTTTGTCAGACCTGCACGTCCCTATACGGGACGGGGCCTGAGTGGGACCTGTGGGAAACAGGACTGGGTCTGAGGGTTTCTCTGGGGGATCTTAAGGTGCCTGATGGGAGGATGATGTGATAATCATGGTGGAAGGAGGGAGTAGTCCTAAGGGTGTCTCTTTGGAACCCAAGGTCCCTATATGAGCTGAAGGACTGGATGGGGTGAGGAGATAGATCCCCATGGGATCTCCAGGTCTCTTGGGAGTGTAGACCTGGGGACACTGTTTTTGTGTATGTTTGTTTTTTGTGTACCTAACTCCCTCCACCCCACCCCACCCAAGGCTGAGGCTGTGGATGTGGAGGGGGTAGGGGTGCGGGTGCTGAGCTGGCAAACAAAGCCACCTGTGCATCCATCCATCCTTCAGGAAGCTCTGCCTGCAATTGATCTGGGAAAACAAACAGGACCAGCTGCTTGGGGGGTGCGAGGGGGCTATGAGGAGGTTGGGTGGGGGGAGACTGGCCGGACTAGCCTGGGAGAAGGGGGGGCGGGGCGGGGGGGGGACAGGAGCCCGGGACCCCATTCTGGCAGACAAAGCTAGCTCCCCTGACAGCCTCCTCATTGCCTCTTCCCCTCAGTGGCTCATTCTCCCCT
Source organism: Craseonycteris thonglongyai (assembly GCA_004027555.1). Taxonomy (NCBI): domain Eukaryota; kingdom Metazoa; phylum Chordata; class Mammalia; order Chiroptera; family Craseonycteridae; genus Craseonycteris; species Craseonycteris thonglongyai. The sequence goes on from PVKE010001876.1 coordinate 73,982, forward strand.
TTCTTGGTGACTTGGAGGCTCAGAGCCAGGGGAGAGTCTTGGTGGTGGGGGGGGGGAGACCCTGAGAGAAGTCTAGAGATCTGGGCAACTGGCTGTTGCTGGTGTTGGTGGCTGTGCCCATTTCTGAGAGAGCTGGTGCAGACAGCTAGAACTAAAAGCCATGGACTGTAGGGTGGGGGCAGTGGGACCCACACACCGTTCTCCTGATGAGGAAACAGGTACAGGGGAGGGGACAGTGCAGGGCCAAGATCAGAACTCGGGCCTCGAAGAGGGGCAGTGGCCCCTCTCTCACACAGAGTCTCCACCCCAAATCCCAGCCTGAACCCTACTTCTAGCTTGGATCTCAGAAAGCACACACACAACCCCCCACCCCCAGGCTAAGGGGCAGCCTGGCCCCTGGCCCCAGCTCCTGCAATCACACCGTCCAGCCGATGAGACACACACAGCCTCGGGACTAACATCCGGCGCCCGCGTCACGGGCCAGCGCAGACGCACAGCCTGACGCACTCGCCCCCAGCGCCGCCTGTCCCGACCTCAGCCTCCCAGCAGCTCTGTCCGTCTCCCCGCGCGCGCGCCCGCGCGCCCCCGCGCGCCCACTTTCCATCCAGCGCGGCCCGCCTGCGCCCCCTGGTGGCGGAATCCAGACTTGCCCGCGAGAAAGGGGGAAGGAAAGGGTGAGGGAAGGAGAGATTGGGTTCCTCACCTCGGACCGTTACCAGAGCCCGGACTTGCGAAACTAAAGCCAAGGGCCAAAATAGAAAAGGTCCAGGACTGGCTTTGGCCTCCCTCGATAGTTTGTATTTCCCCCTTATGGTTACAGCCTACTTGTGTCTCTCCAAACCTCCTCTAGGATAGGGATCCAGAGGACTGGGCATGACTGTGGTTGTCCCTGCTCTGACTCAGATCCTCCTGATTTGCACTTTCCTCCCCGTTTGCCAGAGCCCAGTACTCTTGGCATTCACCTTCACACACACTGTGATCCTCAAGAGCAAGTCTTCACTAGTGAAAAGAGACCCAGAGCTGCCCCCAGAGCCTCTTCTTGGCACCCCAAAACTTCAGGGGTGGGGAGGTTTGGTAGGCTGGCCAAACCATTACCCCTGCCCTCTCACTGTAGCGTTTCCTCTACACCCCTCCCCCCGTGGACCATGGACCCCACCTGACCACCTGTTCACTCGCTCATTCAAGTTTTATTAAGCAGTAGGTACTGTGCTAGGTTTGAAGATCACAAGACTGACACAGCCCCACCCCACAAATGGAGCTTACAGCTAGTATCAAAGGAGACACTTGGCACATAAACAAAAGATGAAAAAGACAGCGTTACAGAGTAATAAACGCTGCAAAGAAAACAGGAGATGCGATGGTCAGCAAAGGCAGGAATAGAGTCACTCAGGAGCTAACAGAGGAGCCAGCCATGCCAAGATCTTGTCGCTAAGACACACCAGGTAATGGGAACAGCAAATGTAAGGGCTCAGAGGTGGAAGGGGACTCAGCAGCGGGAGAAACGACTGAAGGCCAGCGAGGCCAGACCCCTGGGAGTGGGGATGGCTGCATCTGGCCTGTGAGTCCTTTTTGTCACAGGGGGCCGGGTGGCAAAGGCACTGGCTTTGGAGTTGAAAGGTCTGCATTTTAATGTTGCTCTGACACCTACTAGCCACGTGAATTTGGACAAGTCCCCGCACCTCCTTGAGCCTCCGTTTCTGCATCCGTAATCCCAAAACCTACCTCAATGGACTGTTGTTGAGTCTATGAGAAAAGCATTTGGCTCATGGCAACAACACCCCTCCACTTCTGCCGGATTAGCTCCTCCGTTAAGAAAAACTCACAATTTTGCCCAGAAGCCTCTGTGTCTCACTGACAGCTGTGTGGGTAGAAAATTCTGCTGCAAGTTGTGAAGAAATGTCTTCCCTGAAACGTCCCTTAGGGCCCCAAATCTTTCCCTCCCTTTTCTCCTCCATGTCTCCCCACCCTGGCACTGGGATTCAGGGCCTGCAGTCAAAAAGAAGCCCAGGTTCTCATCTCAGCTGGGCCACCTCTCCGACCAGGCTCAGGAACCCGTCTGGGCCTCCGCTTCTTCTGTAAAGTCAGGGTCGGGGCGAGAATTAGCTGGGATCAAGCCCGTGTCATCAAGGCTCCGAGCAGAGCGCCTGGCCTGAACGGGGCGCTCGCTCAATCATCCGCTGCTAGCCTCCAGGTAGGCGTGGGGACCGGAGCTCCCAGACACTGGCGCTCTGTCTGGCGGCCGGCAGCGTCGCAGTTCCGGCCGTGCTGAGATTGAATTGTTCTCCCTGCGAGCCACCCGTTTCGTTACCAGTATTCCTAGGCGCTTGGCAAATCCGCGCGCTCCCGTGGGCAGTGCACGTGTCCCGCGCTCAGCGCCGCCTCGCGGCCAGTCCTGGTCATCGCCTCCTCTCGGCCACTCCGCGCATGAAAACTCAGGGAACGTGGTGCCTGGTCCGGCTGGGACACAAGTTTGTGAGCAAAGAGGCTGCAATGGAACCTCCACGGAAAAGAAAACTGCGAGGAGTGCAAGAAAAGTCGCTTGCGGAGAGCCTTGTCTACTTCTGCCCAAGCGTCGCCCCAAAGAGAATCCTCGGCTGGGGCTGGAGAAGAGGTGGAGTTCAGACGTTGGGGGAAACTTGCGCGCCTCCAGTCGGGCATGAGCAGTTTTAGCGGGGGCCGCAGGGAAGCCTGGTACCTTACCCCGGAGGGTCTGGGCCAGGCAGGGCGCGCCCTGCTCCGAGGTCTGGTGCGCCTTGCCTGGCTCAAGCCCGCAAAAAAGAAAAAGCGGAGTCAGCCTCGGCTGTAGCGTGCCCGGGACTGGTGCCTCCGCGCTTTTCTGTTGTGATCCCCCAGGGCTGGGGCCACACCAGCGGCTTGGAAACGCCTCGGTTCCCCCTGGGAACAGCAGAGCTGGCCGCAGCCTGCCCGCTGACTCCGCTCTCCCCACCCCAACGAGAGAGGGCGCGAGGCCAGCTATAAAGCCCCGCAGGCCCGGCCCGCGCGCAGCCTCTCCAAGCTCCGTCGGTACCGCGCTCACCCACCGGTGCATGCTCGGTGCTGGGGCAGGGTGTTTTGGGGGCAGGGGAGGGCGAGATGAGGGAGAGCCAGTAGCAACCCGGGTCCATCTCCCGGGTCCTTCACCCCCTCCCCCCGGGCTGGGCGGGCCTGGGCCGGGGAGAGGGCGCACGAGACCCTGAGCGCGGGGCCCAGCGCCCCCTGCCTCACGCTCTGGGAGGAGGACGACCTCCGGGGCCGTCGCTGAGTGACGCGCGCACATCTGCGAGGGCGGAGGCCTGCGCCGGGTGCGCCCCGTCAAGGTGGAAAACGGCGCGTGAGTGATCGCCCGGCGCGGCTGGACTCGGTTTAGGGGCTCGGGGCTCCCCGGGCCCAAGCTCCGAGCCTGGGAACTCAGCTCTCAGCAGCCCTCCGTTCCCCCAGAGTGTAAGCCCAGCCTGAGAGAGACACACCAACATGGGAAACCCCTTGACCACCCCACCGGCTGAAAGACAAACCAGAAGACAGAGTGCATGTATCCTCATGTGAGCTAAAGGGATACAGGCCAGAAGCCACCCTTGTTGGGGGGCAGCTTGAACCCGGAAAGGGTTCTCAGTGTAGTTACGTCTTCACCAAAGTTTTTCTCTGCACAGTTAGATAACTCTGCACTTCATGAACAAAAGGAGCCGAACCCCTCTGCTGGCCCCAGCCTGGCCTCCTAAACCCTGGGGCCCGTGGGAGAGGAGGCTGGAGCTATAGCAGATTGGTGCCATCACAGGTGGCAGTCACAGGTGCTGTGTGCGGAGGGGGTGGTCCTACACCTTTTTCAGGCATCTGAATCCTTGATGGGGGATGTCGGGATGGCTCAGAGGGTTAAGCACTCGCTTTGCAGCCTCGGGGACTGAGGATCGAATCAGGGCTCCTGGCCCATGTGGATCCATATGCAGAACTGGGGTGTGCTTCCCATGTGGGAGGTCCCCATCCGGGTTCTCGCCCTCCCTGGCCACTGCGCACCTGTGTGGAATGAAATCATGTCGAAAACTGATGACATACAACTGTGGAGACTGCTCTGGGCCCTCCCCCTTCTCTCTGTCTCTGTCTGGGTCTTTCGCTGTCTCTGTCAAACACAATAAAATAAGTCTTTAAAAATATCCTTGATGTAGGCGCACTTGGTCAGGTGATCTTTGTAAGCTGGACAGTTCCATTCAACTGAGGGGCACTGGGCTGGAGGCCTGGACCCCTCAAATGCCAGACAGCAGCCTGACTAGGGTCTTTAGTCTAGAGGGGCTGGACTGCTGTGATTGGTGTGTCAGGAAAAGGGCCTGCGGTTAGAGGAAAGGATTGGTGACCGAGTCTTGTCAATCACAGCAAGCCACAGGGAGGGAGGGAAGAATTAAGACCAGGGCGGATGCCTCCCAAGTTTCCCTCATCTGCCTCCATTTGGTGGCCTACCAGTACGATGACTTCCAGGGGCAGCCGTTCATTCTGGAGAAGGGTGACTATCCTCGCTGGAGCGCCTGGTGGCAGAGGCGGCCACCACCGTGCCCAGCTGCGGTCCCGGCCAGCGCTGTGCGTGGTGAGCATACCTCCCCCTCCCCCGCCTCTGCCCCCCAGCTCCTGGCGCTGGCCACACCCGGGCGCCTTGGAAAGGCCGTTCACTCACTGCATGGGGATGTGTAAACACAGCTCCTAGACGGGTGGTAGAGGCATGACTTTCCGGAACCCGAGGGATCTGGTGAATTTGGAAGGCGGCTGAACCCCGGCGCTGGGGTCAGCACCGTGGACAGCGCCGATGCCGCGCCCGCCTTGCGTTGGCGTGGAGCTCCTCACATCCAGCTGTCGGGAAACGTGAGCAAGTGCCGGCGCCCTCACACAGCCCCGGGAGGTTAGCCGTATACACTGCTGTGCAAACGGGGCTCAGAAGGACGAAGAGGCCCCCCGGGCCATAAGGGTTAAGGTGAAGATGAGACTAGAACTCATTGCAGGGATTAAGGCTGAGGAGTCAGCGTGTGTGTGTGTGTGTGTGTGTGTGTGTGTGTGTGTGTTCAGGGGAAGGGTTAGTAATATGTACACCGAAGGGGAGGCTCTCACTTCGTGTGTGCTGACGTAGGTACTGTACTGGTGAGATTTGAGGCTGGGGACGGAGGGCAGAGAGCAGGTGCTGACTCAGCCCAGATCCAACCAAAACCGGGGCTCTGGCCTGTCTGTTCTGACTGTGCACCCAACACTCCTTAGCTGGGCCCTACCCTGTGAGAGGCTGTCCAGGGTGCTGGGCAAAGGATTGGGCACTCAATGAGGCCCTTAGGCTCACTGTCTTGGTTATGAACCAGGTTTCTCCCAAGACCTCTGATTTTCCTCCTGAAAACAGGTCGATGTCACAAGATGCTTTCTAGCCCTGACCTGGAAGCTTCTCTGAGACAAGCCCACCCCCACCCCCTCCCCAGTCTCACCACCTCCACCCAAAGCCGTAGAAGGGACCAGGCTGGGCCTCTCTGAGCATCCCAGCTTCCTGGACTGCTAGGGAGCGCATGGAATAAACTCTGAGAGTGCTGGTGGGGCAAAAGTGTCTGCACAACGTGTGTGGGGCAGCGGAGGGTGGTGGTGGGGGAGTGGGGCTGAGAATGTCTCTATTAATACCTCCTTGGAGGGCCTGACCCTGACCTTTCTGTGTCTCAGCACCACAGTGACAGCTGTGTGACGCTGTTTGAGGGAGACAACTTCCAGGACTGCAAGTTTGAACTCAGGAATGACTACTGTCCCTGCCCTCCATGGGTTGGGCCAGCAAGGCTGCGGGTTCCCTCAAGGTCAGCGCTGGAGCCTGAGTCCTGGGACTGGAGCCAGGCAGACGAGGAGAGCAGGGAGACAATGGGACCAGGGAGCAGTGGGGAAAGGGAGGACAGACGGAAGCGAGGTGATGGGAGACTTGGAGGCAGGACTGGGAGGGAGGGGCATGTCACAGGGGAGTATGGGGTAGAGGAAGGAGTTGAAAACATGGATGAGGAGCCAATGGGAGGAAGGCAGTGGGAAGACATGGAGCAGTGGGTAGGGCAGGGAGAGACACTGAAGCAATGGTTTTGGAGTGAGGGTTGGGAGCTGAGAACGGAGGATGCTCATGGAGGACATCTGGGGAGGCGAGGACAGAGCCTACTTACCACCCCTGTGCCCTCGCTGGTCTGGGTGGGTGGCCTACCAGTGCCCAGGCGTGGCTACCAGTACTATTGGAGCAGGGCCGGCATGGCGGGGCGGGGGGGGGGGGGGGGGGTTCCGGAACGACAGCGAATTCAGCACCAGGCCCACAGCGGGCAGCTGCAGTCCATGGAGAGTCCAGCAACAAGCCCCGTGGCTCCAGGGCCTCCCCTCACAACCCTCAATAAAGGCTCCTGAACCTGCCTCTTTCTTGGCGTCTTGCTTTGTGATATCCACCCTCATCCTTCGGAGGGTCCTGCCCTGCCAACCTGACCCTCCCCTCAGGCTCCAGAACCCTTGGGTGTGGAGCCCAAACTGGCTTAGGATGTGTGCGGCCAGACTCTGACGGGGCTGAGAGGAAACGGCTGCTAAGAACCTTGGACATCCGGTGAACTACAATCCTTCCCACTCCGCTCCTTGTTAAAGGCCCATCTGCTCGGGCCAGGGCTACTGCTGACCTGGATGTTGCCTTTGCCGTCCTCTGGTTGGGGTGCACACAGCCACACAGCCAGGCTCAAAGCTGCGAGTCAGCCCGCACACACCCACGGGGCCGGCAGAAGGCCCGGGGGCCTTGCCAGCCTTTATTGGAACCCTGGCTCCCTCTCCAGCCTAGGGAAGCCTGTACGCCTGCCCCAGCTTTATGGAATCTGCCTCAATGAAGTGCAAGGTAGTGAGAGGAGGACATAGAGGGAGGTCCCACTGTCTTTAGGGTCTACTGAGGGGGAGGTGTCCTCGCTCTGAGCAGAGCCTCCAGACCCTTTGTCTGAACAACAATCCCTTACATGGTTTGAGCTGCAGCGTTTACAAAGCATTTTCATACCCCTCCTCTCAGCTCTCTCAGACAACCTCCTTTCATTCTTCCTTTTTCTCTCCAGAGAACCAGTGAGCTAGAGAGCCCGGTTCCGGGCAGGTGGCTGAGCCCACTGACATGGTGGGATTGAGAGTGGCAGCAGCCGTGAGAGCCCCTGTCCCCTCCCCTCCCACAGGTCCTTCTGCCCAGTGACGATAGCCTCAGTCCCACAGAGGCAGGGCCTCCATGTCCCTCAGGGATGCTCGTGTTGTTTTCAAGCCTCTAGTGGGCCTGTCACTTGGAAGGGTGGTCTCGATCGTTGCTCCAGGCCAGGGGAGGCCGGGCAGTTTGGAGAGCAGTCAGACATGCACCTGGTAGTCCCCAGGGGCCCAGCTGTGCCAAGTCAGGCATCTGCTCCCTTGGGAAGAGCCCTGGGTCAGTCAGAACACCTGGGACCCAATCACATAGCACCCCTGGGCCTCAATTCCCTCCTACAAACTGGGGCTACTGATCCCTGCCTGGTCTCTGTCCCAAGGATGTTGTGAAGATTCAATGAAACCCCCCTGGAAATGCTTGGGGTGCTATAGAGAAGCAGGGGAACATCACCTATGACCCCCCTTCCCCGGTACCCCTCCCTCCATGGATCCCAGGGTTCAGTCAGGGTTCAGTGGGGAAACCAAAGGGCAGAGCTCTAGGTGGGTAGGAACTTTGCTTTATCCCTCAGTGGGGTCCAGCCCCCGAGCCCGGTTGCCGTTGATCCTAAGATTCCGTGCGTCATTCGTGTCACCAGTGAAGAAACTGGGGCTCCCCTGAGAGGGAGAAGGCTGCCCTCTGAGAGGGAGCTTGCCCACTTCATTGGCAACAAAGCCAGAACTTGAACATGGGTCCCCTGAGCCCAAGTCCAGGCAGCTAAGTGGAGAATGACTGAACTGTGGCTGAAAGCCTCAGGCCTCAGCAGAGACCCAAGCCTTGTGGGCCCCAGCAGAGCCTGGGGTTCTTGCCCGCTGCATGTTCTCTTTGGGGGGAAGCGAACGATGACAATAGCTAAATGTCTGAGCAATCAGCATGTGTCGTATAAGCCTCACAATTCTGTACAGTGGGCACTAGATATAGTCCCCACTTTACAGATGAAGAGATGAGGGTGCAGAGACTGTAACGTCCCCCAAAGTCATACAACTAGGAAACAAGGGACCCAGAGTTGGATCCAGACAAACTGGCCTCGGAACCCCGCAGCCGGTCTCCCCACTCCCTCCTTCTGGGGTCCGCTGAGCTGTCCTCCATGTAGGAGGGTCTGTGGCTGCCTTAAAGAGTCAGCAAGATGGCTTCAGGAGCTGGTGGTGTGACCCTGAACAGGGCACTCACTCCCTGTCTGTCTTAAGGTACCAGTGACTCCACCTGTACAACCAGGGAGCTGGGGGAGCTAATATGTGTAGCGTGGACCTTCTAGGTTTTTCCTGGACCCAGGAGTTCGACTCTGCTCCCCATACTGGCAATAAGAAGTGGGGGGTGCAGAGGCCCGGCTGGGCCTGAATGTCCTCACCTTCCCACCCCCCTCCCACCCCAGGCAGGCTGCTGGTCTGCAGAACCCCATGGGGCTGCACCCTTCCCATTGGCTGCACTCAGCCAAAGGCCCAAGGGGGTGGAGGAGGGCAGTTCCTTTCTGGTGCAGCCAAGACCCAGGTGGTCTTGGGGGAACAACTCTCACCCCCACCACACAAATTCTTCCTGGAGCCCACCTACCCTTTAGCACTGAGTCTTTGGTGAGGCAGGAGCTCAGAGCCGGAGATGTTGATTCTTCTCCAGTTCAGAGCTGGGATTACTGGAGGGAACCCCCACTTTGAGAGCCCCCCCTTCTGCCTCAGCCTTTCGCTGAGAGCACAACGTGGGTGACACTTGCTACCTCCCCACTCTCTCAGCGCTGACCTCCTGCTCCGTGTTCTCTATGTGGGGAAGCAACTAGGAGGCATGAAGGAGAGGGATGCTGGGACCTCAGCCCCCCTCAAAGCCCTCCCCTCCTGTGAAGCCCAGAGTTTGGGCTCCAAGGAGCATCAGGACCTCTCATCTTTGCTCCCACTGACTTGCACATTCACACCCTGAAGCCCCCATCCCTGTCCCTTCAGGATCCTCTGGGCTCCTGGGATCCCTCATTTCCCCGGCTCCTTTGCATCCTCCACCAGCAAAGACAAAACTCCAGCAGGTACAGCAGGTGAGAAACGAATGGGGGTCCTGCAGAACCCACCTGGGACAGGCACCCCCGGAACCAGGAACCCTGCAGTCCCAGGTCTGCTCGCCTCCTGGGCTCACGCAGTGGGAGAGAAAAGCCCGGAGATGACCGGTTTTGACAGGAGCCACCAGGCACCGTGTGGCTGCCATGGGCCCCTGGCCCAGCCTCGTTTGCAGCGAGCATGGCTCCTCAGGGGTCTCTCTGGGGCCGGGAAGGCCCACAGGTCCCCGGAGACTCCGGGCCACCTGGGAACCACACCCGCTTTGCTCTACACCGCCAGCATCTTTGCCCCCTTTTCAAAGTGGACTTCAGCCTCCACCGGCCCCGGGTGTGGGGCCGTTCGCGGTGCACAGCCCCGTGTGGGCCCCTCTGCTGTCAGCGCCTCGGGCAGGGCTCCTGGGAGGGCGGATGGTAGCCTGTGAGGACAGGGGAGGGGAAGTGGGGGGAGACCGTGAGCTGAGCGTGGGCCACAGCTCAGTGCCGAACAAACGCATAAGAAAAGGAGGAGAAGGAGGGAGGGGGGATGGACGGACAGGCCTAGAGAGGGGAGGGGGGCACCCAGGAGAAGTTGTGGGGGAGACGCCCCAGCGCTGGCCCGGAGGCCTGGGAAAGGCTGGCATCGGGCGAGAGCCAGAGGCAGACGGGGAAGGAGATCGTGTCTCCAGGGAAGAGCAGAGTGACAGGCGGGGGAGGGGGACGCCGGGGGAGGGGAAGATAAAGAGAGCGGCTGCCCGGCCCGCAGCGCAGCGACAGGCGAGAGGGAGGGAAGCGGAAATTTAAAAGTGAAGATGCAGATAACGCAGCCAGGAGACGGGGACCCGGGTGGGGGCGGGCGGCGGGGGAGGGGGCTGTGGCCCCCGGCGTGCGCGGCGGGGCCGGGTACTGCGCCCCGTCCATGTTTGCTGAGAGTCAAGGAGGCGGAAAAGAAGCAGGCTCCCGGCCCCCCCACCCCGGGGCGCGAGGCCCCGGCCCATCCCCCGCGCGTCTCCCGGCTGCGGGGCGCGGGGGGCTGCCGGGTGCGCTTGGCTGCCGCGCGGCGCGATGGAGACTTTATTGCGATGGGGCGATAAGAGGGGCGGGGGCGAGGTCCGGGGGGCCGAGGCGGCAGCGCTTTAATTAAAACGGAAATTGCGGCCCCTGCCCGCGCGGGGGGCCGGCGGGTTCCAAGCAGCGGGGTAGCTGGGAGCCGCGCTCCAGGACCCCTCCGTCCCCGGCCACGCCCGGGCAGTCCCCTCCCGCCAGGCCCTAGGAACCTGGCGCGGTCTCCATCTCCCGGTCACCCGCGGTCGCCTAGTGCGGGGATCCGTGCCCCCCGAGCGCAAAGCCTGACGCGCCCCCATCCCCCACCTCCCACCGCCCAGCCTCCCGGCTGCGATGAGACAGAGCGGCGCCTCCCAGCCCCTGTTGATCAACATGTACCTGCCAGGTACCAGGGAGCCGCCGGGGACTGGACTCAGGACCAGGGCGGGAAGTCTGGGCCGGGGCATGGGAACGGGAAGCTGGGGTCCCAGGGAAGGGGCCCGGCCCAGAGACTCGGCTGGCTGGAAGGACGGAACAAGCGAGGGCCCTGGAGGCTGTGACAGGCAGGTGCAGAGCGCTGGGGGCTTTCACGTGCCGTCCCGGGGACTCGAGGTGCGCAGACCGGAGCCCGCGAGGCCGAGGGCGCCAGCGCAGGGGCCGGAGGAGGCTGGCGCCGCTGCTGGGACCCGCGGGGCGTCGCCTCTGCGCCCTGTGGCTCCTCGCCTCGGCGCTCCCAGGGCTCCCGCCGGTCCTGCCTTCCAGGCGCCCTCCTCTCTGCTCCGACGGGCTCCGTGCGCTCCCGCTCGGCTGGCGCGGCCCCCGTTCGGCTTTATAAGGCTCCCGCCGGCCCGCTCGGAAAGCGGATTTCCTTTTTCCTGGACGCGTTTCCTGACTCGGGCGTTACGGAGGGGCTCCGCGCGGCGCGCGCCGGCCCGGCTCCGGGAGGAGGAGCCGGGCAGCTCGGGGCCCCAGCCTCGCGCCGGGCACCCAGGCGCCCCTAATCAGTCCTTGGGTCAGGCCCTTAACCTCCCCCTGGGTCCGCCTGACTGTTTTCTTCTGCTGCCTCAGATCCCGTCGGAGACAGTCTCTTCAAGGAAGGGAAGAGCCCGGGCTGGGGGCCGCTGAGCCCCGCGGTGCAGAAAGGTGAGTTGGCTGGCGACTGAGAGGGCAGGGGGGAGGACAGGGAGAGGACAGTGGGTGGGAGCCAGGGCACCCACCCGAGAAAGGTGAGCGCCGCCTGCTACCAGAACAGGGTGCAAGCGACGTGTACCTCTGGGCTCCTCGGAAACGGGGGTCCCGGCTTGATTGCAGGCAGGCTGGGGGGAGGCATGCACTTGGCCTCGGGTCCCCGCGTCTTCCCCGTCCCTGTGCGCCAAGGGGGAGGGGGAGGCCCCTGCCTTGCCCTCACTCTTACCGGGCGGTGGGGACAGGCCTGAGGTGCTCGGTGTTTTTTCCCTTTTGGAAGCAGGAGAGACAGGCGTTGGCACTGCTGGGCAGGGAGCCCCGGAGACTTGCTCCCTGGACACTCCAGGCCACGGCACCGCTAACCTGGGGCCAGCGCCCCCTGCCTCGCTGACCTGACTTCCAGGTTCGCCGCCGGCTCTGTGCCGGCGGCCAAGTAGCCGCGGCAAAGCCGTGTTGGTGGCTGAACCTGGTTGGCTTTCCAGGCAGAGCCCCCTCACAGCCCCCCACCCGGTAACCTGGACCTCACCGCCTTCCAGTAAGGCGAAAACCAGGCCGGCAACTGCGCTACTCACACAGGAGTGGGTGTCCGAGCCGCTGAGGCCGCCCTGCAGCGACGCCAGCTGCGCGTTTTTACTGACCCCGTGCCTGGCTTCTGACCCTAAACGTTCACACCGCCTCGCTGGGCTCATGGGGAGGGACTGGGGTTGACATTGTGGAGGTCAGCGTCTGGGGTCTGAGCGAGTCACTGAAAAAGGAAGAGAAGAGCAGGCTGCATTTTAAGCCACCATCAGACAACTTCGAGGAAAAGCCATTTTATTCTAAAAAGAGGGGCATGCAATGGAATCAAGACGTTTCTCTGCTTGTCTGAATGGACAGGCGAGCGGGAGTTCTGGGGTGTCCCACAGGGGTGCCCGGCTCTCTCCCCACCCGCACAGCCGGGAAAACCCTCCTTGTCCCTTCCAACCCCGGAATCCGGAAGGGGCAGCAAAGCCTGGAGATGAACCCAGGACGGGAGAAGGCGGGGAGCCCAGCACAGCGGCCTCCCGGCCCCAGCCCCGTTCCGCAGAGCTGGCTGTGCATCTCCCCGGGGAAGAGTGGCGGCTTCTCAGGCCCGGAATCCCGCCTGGTTCGAAACCGAGGCCCAGCTCACGTAGCGCGGGCGCAGCGCAGCCGACCCTGGCGGAGGTGGGGAGCCTTCAGAGGCTGCCCCACCGCCCACGCATGGGGGTGCTGGTGGGCACTGTCCTCATTCCCGCCGGCGGTGGTACCACAAGGAAGCCAGCCACCCCCTCGTCCCCAGCTCAGGCGGCCTGTGGGGGGTGGGCCTTGTCCGGTGGCCCGGGTGGTCCTGTTGCACGCCTGCCTGTTCTCTCTGGATCTCTGCATGTGGCCCAGCTGGGATGTGCCGGCTCCGCCCTGAATCGGGACTCCCTGCGCAGGCGGCAGTGGGGGCGGACAGTCCGCGCTCCCTTGCGAGGGCCCGCGTGTGGCCCTGCGCCGCTGCCTCCATGCGGAGGAGGTGCGCGTTGCCCTGGGCCTGTAATTCTCACAAAGCCACGCGCCCGCGGGGCTGAGTCCTCCTAAGCGGGAGCCGGGTCCCCATCGGGGAAGCGCGCCGTAGTGGCTGGGACAGCTTTGCGGATCCGCCCCTCGCCGGCGGGCCGCTCCGGCTGCGCCCAGCCGGACGTGTCCTTCCCGTCTCGGATGCCGGTTCCCCCAGGCTGGGCCGGTCTCCCGCCTGCGGCTGACTGCGCCCCTCCCCACAGGCAGCGGGCAGATCCAGCTGTGGCAGTTCCTGCTGGAGCTGCTGGCGGACCGCGCCAACGTCGGCTGCATCGCGTGGGAGGGCGGCCACGGCGAGTTCAAGCTCACGGACCCAGACGAGGTGGCGCGGCGCTGGGGCGAGCGCAAGAGCAAGCCCAACATGAACTACGACAAGCTGAGCCGCGCGCTGCGCTACTACTACGACAAGAACATCATGAGCAAGGTGCACGGCAAGCGCTACGCCTACCGCTTCGACTTCCAGGGCTTGGCGCAGGCCTGCCAGCCGCCGCCCGCGCACGCCCACGCGGCCGCCGCCGCCGCCGCCGCCGCCGCGGCCCAGGACGGCGCGCTGTACAAGCTGCCGGCCGGCCTCGCCCCGCTGCCCTTCCCCGGGCTCTCCAAACTCAACCTCATGGCAGCGTCTGCCGGCGTCGCGCCCGCCGGCTTCTCCTACTGGGCGGGCCCGGGCCCCGCCGCCACCGCCGCCGCCACGGCTGCGCTCTACCCCAGCCCGGGCTTGCAGCCCCCGCCCGGGCCCTTTGGAGCCGTGGCGGCCGCCTCGCACTTGGGGGGCCATTACCACTAGACGGGGCGCCCTCCCAGAGGCCCCCGGAGCCTCGCGCAATCCCACCCACATCCTGGGGAGGGCGCTCAACGCCACCCGCCGCACCCAGCCCGGGGGCAAGGAACCAGAAACCTCACTCACACTTCCTTGAACAGGGAATTTGTCCCCGCCTCACCCCCCAAGCCCCAGGGGGAGACGACTGTGCCCCCCACTCCCATCCTATTCTCTTCCTTTCACCTCCACCGTCTAGACCCCAATCCCTGAAGCGGGTCCCAGGCTTCCCCTGGTTTTTTTTCCTGGAAGCCCCCTCCATTATACCCCTCTCTTACGAATTCCAAACCTTCCCTCATTTTTCGCTCTTCCCAACGGAGCTGCCGGGATCCGGGTCTGGTGGAGGCCTCTCCCGGCTCAGCTCCTCCCCCTGGGCACCTCCGCGGGCTGGGCCAGGGCCACTGCCCCCCAGGGCTCACCTAGATAGCTTGGGGTCCCCTTCCTGCCGCCCCCACTCTCTCGCAGGACCACGGCTCACTGTGTTTCTGTTCCCTTCCCGGACCCATTAAAGCTCCCTAGCTCTCTGCTGCCTCCTCTCTCAGTTCTTCGCTGCACCAGAACCCGTTTTCAGAAGGGAGAGAAGTGAGATACCCAGCTCCGGCCTGAGCAGAAAGGACTGCCCAGAAAGAGCTGGAGAAAATGAGGGCAGAGCCGCTCGGGCTGCCGGAGGGAGCGCGCAGCCCCCGTGGGTGGGCCCTGCCTAAGCAGGACACGCCCCGCTGCAGCTGCCCCCGCACACTCACCGCGCAGGGCCCCCCAGCTGCCTCGTCCTGCCTTCTGCCCACCCCCCTTCGCTCCACTCCATCCCAGCTTCCAGTCCCAACACACACGGGGCACCCCACCTCCCCCCAGCTCACCCTTCCTTCCCCCCGGCCTCTACTAACCTCACCTGCGCACCGTCTCAACCGTTCCCGCAGCCACCCCCATTTCATGCCCTTCCCCACCCCACCCCCCACCCCGCTTGTCTTACCCTCACCCAGATTTTCTCTCTCACAAGCCGCCCCCCTGCCCCGCAGATCTCCATCACTATCTTTTCTCTGGATCTGCCTTCTTATTTTCGGGAGGGGACCCCCCCTTCCACGCCTTCCACTCGCAGCGGCCGCTCGCTGTGGCCCCCACCTTCTTTCGGTGGCGCGCGCCCTCTGCTGGTAGGAAGCGGAGAAGCCGAGGCCGGGTTTTGCTTCCATTCGTGGGAAGGCTTTGCAGGCACCGCGGTGGAATCTCAGATGTCTCCCGCGACATCAGGGCCAAGGACCTCGACGCTTCCAGGCTACCTGTGGCCTTCGGAGAGGAGAGCGACAGGAGGGAACCCCTGCCTCCCAGGCCCGGCCTCGGAAAGTCCGGGAAGTGGGTCATTCTTCTGGCTACCTGGGCCTCCCGGTAGTGAGGCCCTTCAGAATTTTAGGTCCACCGGGGCCACAGCTCCTGTGCTCGCTCCGCGCCTTGTACAAAACCTACAGGCAGGAAAACTGCCTTAAACGCGCTCCCTTACACGGAAACAGCACTGGGGAAGGTACCTGAAGTGAAAGCCTGAACTTGGAGCCGCACAAGTAGGCAAGGCCCTGGCTCCCATTCCCCGCTGGATCCTGGTATTTCTTTCCCAGGGGAACGTCTCTTCCTGAACCAGAGGTTTCTCGCAGGCTGGTGAGAGAATGCCGGGGCTGCCATAAGGCAATTGAGGGGATGTCCCAGTGCCCTGTGGGTGGGAAGGAGGAATGCAGGGAGAAGGCACGATGCTTAAGTGCAGCCAGGGTCTAAATGCCCCTTTCGGAAGAGTGCTGATGGAATCACCCAGGTCCCGTCAAGCATCACCACAGAGTCTTGATTTCCTTTCACTTTATTTTTACTTCATCTCTCCCCCCACCCCCACCCCCAAAAAAGTTTTTCAAATAACACATACTCAGCACAATGTGGAACACACATTTAAGTCTTCCAGTCAATATTAGTTGGAGAAAGAGTGTAATGAAATGGGGAAAAGTCATGACTCTTGGTCACAATCTCCTTCCTCTATGCATTTTAGAATTTAACAGTAACCTGCTCTAGTTGACTAACATTCTGGCTTCTGCATGTCCCCTGTCATTGTACCTTATGGACCCGGTGGGTCCAATCACTACTCCAGGGAGCAGGTGAGCCATGGGAGGAGTCCTGAGTGTCTTGGAGAGGCAAAGGGTCTCTGTGCAGGGGCAGGAAGCTAGAAGTGCAAAAGAATGCACCGGGGAGACAGAACCAGGTTCCAAAAAGATCTGAGCTGCTAAGAATCATGAATTGACTGTAACAAGGTGAAATTTTCTGGCAAGGAGTATAAAGCCCTGTCCTTAGATTTTTAAAGAAATGATAGGAGGCCAGAGTGTGAGGCATGGCAAAGGCGGGGCTTCAGTAGCGCCCCTGTGTAAATTTGTGGTGTCTTAGTCAACACAACATTAAGTGGGAGCCTGAAGGGTGAATGCAGAAACGTTGTTGTGATCTGAGGATGATTGACGGAGCTATGGAAGCTAGGAGGAAGGAAATGACCCCCTTGGTCTAATGACTGCACCCCCAGCATATTGTACACGATGCTAGATACCACTTTCAGGAGACCAAATGGAGACCCTACAGAGCAGGGGATTCAGGAAGTGGAGAAGAACACCGGAGAACCAACAATGGGAGATGTAGGGTGGGAAAGTGAAGTGGGGAAGGGGGCACAGAGCTGGCCTCCATTATTCAAAGAGCTGTCCTGGGGCAAAGGACTGAGATGAGTATGACCAAGGGCAGTGTCACCGGTACACGCAATAGGAAGTGACAGTAAGACACATGTCAACTTGATTTAATGAAGAACCTTCTGCCACGGAGCATGTCAGATGAGGAGTGCTCTGTTAGCAGAGTGTTCAGCAGACCCTTCCTTGGCAGACTGAGAGGGGAGGTGGGCTAGGTGTCTTCTCCAACCTTGAGACTCTTGAAGTCCTGCGAGTGAGTCAGTAAAGGAGGGATTTCAGGTATCGCTGAGCAGCTGCAGGAGGTGTTATTAGATTAAGGGGTCTTCTAACCTACGAGACTACATCCTCAAAGTTCACCCTGCCCCTCTGTTCCTTCCTGTACACAAAGCCAGTTTGGGGAACTAACGTATAGGACTGGAAAACTTGAGTCCTGCCCCCAGCTTGCTAACTAACTTGCTAGGCGACCTTCAGATAATCACTTCTCTTCTCTGGGATCCATTGACTGTGGTCTTGGGATGACTCCACTCCACCCAAGCCCTGAAGAAGCCATATTCTTTTTTTTTTTTTTTCAAACAAACATAATGTTTATTTTTCCCTTTTTCAAGTCTTTTTCTATATGATTTCTAAATATTTTGGTTTTTTTTTTTTTTTTTT